>JABXWE010000735.1:0-16641 GCA_014611495.1 Limonius californicus | reverse complement strand
CTATGGATTAGCCGCGACCAGATGCGCGGTGTACTGCATTAACAGAAAACAAAATGGCATGTGTGGAAGGCATTATTAGCGAAAATCGCCGAATTTCATTAGAGAAATTTCAGAAATTGTTGGTGCGAGTGTAGGATATATCCACAGCAAAGTTTGTTCACAATAGATTCCTCGTCTCTTGTCTAATAAACAAAAATGATTGCGAATGGACTTACCTCTGCAACACCTCACAGACTATAGGCAAAATGGTGATGATTTTCTTCTGCCTATAGTTGGTGGTGACGAAACTTGGTGACATTACTACGAGCCATCCAGTAAGTTATCGTCGATGCAGTGGAAACATTCAAGTTCACCACCTCCGAAGGAGTTTAAAGCACAACCTTCTGCAGGCAAGGTGATGTTAACATTTTGTTTCGACCATGAACGACCCTTGTTGATAGAGTTTAAGGAATCTGGAGGAAATGACAATACAAATCTATACAATGAAACTCTGAACAAGCTTCATCAAGCAATAAGACGGAAACGTCCAGAGAAACTTACGCGTGGGGTCATGTTTCTGCACGACAATGCTGGGCGTCATGTTGCTAATGTGGTAAAACAAAAACGAAAGAAATTAAGGATTTTAGAGCATCCACCCTACAGCCCGGATCTATTGCCTTGCAATTTCCATATTTTTGAACCTCTGAGAAAATCGTTAAAAGGTCGGCATTTTGAGTCTGACTGACGCAGAAGTACAGATAACTGTGGAAGAATTCTTCAATCAGCAGCCACAAGAATTCTATGAGCAGGGTATACGGCGGTTAGTAAAACAATGGGATAGGTGCCTTAACTGTGACGGTAATTATTTGTAATTAAATTGTTGAATAAAGTTTTTATAAAGCAAAGATGGGTTTCAATTGAACACACCTCGTAATTAAACCCCATGTTTTGTACTTGAAGCACTGTTGATTACCTTCTGTTTCTAAATATTGCTCGTATAAATGTACTAACTGGCAGGATGTATATAAATGCCACTCGAGTTTAGTGGCTTTTTGTGAATGAACGGAAAGCAGTCTAGTTGCATTGGAAAATTCTAGTAGCACTTACCGTTTGGTTAGAAAATTCGTTGAAAACAGAAGTCTGTGATTGTTATTGCTCGATTAAATTTGATTCGTTGATCGTTGAAATATGAAACTGTTTTTGCAAAAAGTAGAGTTCTATGAAATTTATTATTCGGTATTTGGAAATAAGAATGGAGTTTCCACACCATTTTTAATTTGGGCCAATACTTCTAATTTATTTTAGTTCTTTTAAATTCGATTAGCCGTGGAGAAGCCTCGCTACGGTAGTGGCAGCCGGGACCGACGGCTTTGGCGTGTCCTCCAAAGCACATTTTATTTTAAACTGCATGTTATATACGGCAATTAAAATTAATATCAACTGTATAATACAACTTATTTACCTGACATCTACTCTCAATATTGAGTCTCGGCTCAACGTGTATTTTGCAAGTTTACATTCCATTCGCAATTTTCTTTGCAACTATATACACTACGCTGACTTTGAAACATGCATGTGAAGAATTTTCCGCACTGCGTTGAAAAGTTGAAAATTGAACTCGAAATATGGTGTAAGGTTGGACCAAAGTTTTAGTAGCGAATGTTAAGCTGTTGACTTAAAGATAAGCTGCAAGTGTTAGAGTCGTTGCAGGTAGGCGATCAAGAACGTATTCAGAAAAATTTGTAAATGAATAAATACATGTTATACAACCAGAAATGCTTAAAATAATTATTTCTAATATTATTAAACGCAAATCTACATTTGATTTTATTTGTGTAATTTACCCAGACTCGATGTCACTAAATTCTGAGGTATCAGAAGATGAATTCGCTCCTAAATTAATTATTAAAGGTTTAATTTCATATTTTGGAGCATACTTCTGTTCAACCTTAACAAGGTGTTCCACGCGATTTTTCCAATGTTTATCAATTTCACAAGCAACATTTCTCATAAGACTCAGAACATTGTCGCTTAACCTGAGGAAAGTATTTCTTCTTCTGACGTTTATATTCAAAGTGCTCCACATCATTTCCATTGGAGGTAAATTCGCAAAAGTAAGGGGGTAATCCCAAAACATTATGACCATTTGCAAGGGCAGTTTCATCAACAAAATATGATTTTTTTTTTAATTCTGCTCTTCTATTAGTCTTAACAAAGCTGGTTTAGTTTTCACATTGCTGGGAATAGAAACATTATTTTCATTTAAAAATTGTATATGTGCTTTTTTTGTGCTTTGGTTGGGTATCTTTTTAATTTGCCTGGAATGGTAAAATGCTTTATCCATTACAAGCACGCTGGTTGTCGGAATTTCGGGAAGTAAAAATGTACAAAACCAATCTTCAAACATTTCGGCGCTCATATCTTGGTTTGACTATCACTACTACTATTTACAAAATCTATGTCTTCGTCGTTATCACTGCTGCGACTGATCAAAATTACGACTGAATTTACGCAGGACAATAACTAAATTACTATACTTTCGAAAACAAGTAATTCATATTGCAAAACAAATTTAACATGAATACCTTACCTTACATCGTTAGTGGACAACAGCACTCATTATAACGTTTAGATATTTAGCAATATTCATGGAATAGATGGTCGGTCATCTGCTAATTTTAATTTAACCTTACCTAGATACTTTTATTATAACATTTTATAATATATATTATAATTATACCCAGTTTCAATAAAAAGTTGCATCGCCGGATTTTACTGCCATTGCCAAGAAAGTTAAATGCGGCCCTGACCTGATCACAGACCAACAACCACCAA
This sequence comes from Limonius californicus, assembly GCA_014611495.1. Taxonomy (NCBI): domain Eukaryota; kingdom Metazoa; phylum Arthropoda; class Insecta; order Coleoptera; family Elateridae; genus Limonius; species Limonius californicus. The sequence continues at coordinate 13,827 of JABXWE010000735.1, read as the reverse complement.
CGCTATTGTTCGGATATTACATGCTACTTGCTGACTGGTAATCGCATTTGAATAGGGATTTAAACATTCACTACTAAAAGTTTGGTCCTACTTTACAAGTTATACAGTAAATACGAAAATATTTATTTAAAAAAAAATTTCTACGTTTACATGCTTCCATTAAGAATCGTATCTTCTGCTTGAGCGTCCTCTGTCATCCTGCAATGAATCCAGTTTGTAGATCTTTTTAGCGACAACTGAAGGATACCATATATTCTTTCTTTAAAAAATCAATAATCGAAATAAAATTACTTCTTTTGGTTTATTAGTAAACAGCTTTCAATTATGAACGATTCATAACCGACAGGATAATATTTATACAACCCCAGACTTGACTGCTTAAAGCACATGCTTTAAACTTGAAGCAGTATTGATATAATTCTGTTTGTAAATACTGCCCCCATAAATGCGTTTAACTGACAGGATTTATATAAATGTCGCTCGAGTGTTGTGTTTTTTTTATTAATGAATGAAACGCTATCTGGATGTATTGGAAAATTCTAATAGCACTTACCGTTTGGTTCGCAAATTCGTTGAAAACAGAAGTCTGTGATTGTTATTGTTTGATTACATTTTAAACTCGTTGATCGTTGAAAACTGTGAAAGTGGAGAGATCAATCAAATTTGCTGTGTACGAGGGGAGTATTTTATGTTATCTACCTAGCTATGGAAACAAAATGCTATCATGATAATGTTATTATGTCAAATTTCTGTAACATTTTAGAGTTTGATACAACTCGCTTAATATTTGTCATTTCTGAATAGAGTTAGAGGTACAAAAATGAGTGATTTAAAACTGAACACAGAAGCGTCATAAAATTTCTATCGGAAGAAGGCGATAATCCAAAAGAATATCCATAAGAGAATGTTGGCTGTGTATGGGAAAAATAACCCGTCCTATTTTCAAGTTAAATTTTGGTGTAAGCAATTCAAATTGGTAAATGGGACAGGGAGTCCATTCAAGATGACCCAAAGTGCGGAAGACCTCCGGAAGCACGAACACAGGAGTCCATAGAGAAAGAAAGTTGAAAATTTGGTGTTGACTGATCGCCGAGTGACAGTTTCAATTATTGCAAGAGAAGCAGGTACATATATCGGAAACATCTGTTTTTAAAATCCTTCATGAAGATTTGGGAATGCGCAAGTTGTCAGCACGGTGGATTCCCAGGCTGCTCACTCATGAACAAAAATTGAGTAGGAGACAAATTTGCGAGGATAATTTGCCGGTTTCTTTCAAATTGTAACTGGGGATGAGACCTGGGTACATCACAGGGACCCACCGACGAAACAAGAGCCCGTGCAATGGCTTCATAAGGAATCTTCACCACCAAAGAAGGCGAAGACGCTATTCTCAGCGGGAAAAGTGATGGCCACAGTTTTCTGGGATGCTGAAGGGATTTTATGGGTTGAGTATATGCCAGAAGGATCTGCAATAACAGGAAATGTCTACAAAGAAACAATAATCAATTTGAAGCAGCTATACGGGAGAAAAGACCTCACAATTTTGCCCAGAAAACTGTGCCTCTGCACGACAACTACAGGGTGCATGAAGCACTAATCGTTAAAGAAGCAATTGATGAATGCGACTTTGAGGAATTACAACAACCACCGTACAATCCCGACCTCCCCCCTGTGACTATTATCTCTTTCCAAAACTCAAGAATCACTTGAGAGGGCGTCCCTTTTTGTCGAATGAGGACTTGAAAAACTGTGTGGAGTCGTATATTGTAGAGTTATCTAAAACATTTTTTTTTAAGGCATAGCGTTATTAGGAAAACGTTGGAATAAGTGTGTAAGCGTTAATGGTTCTTATGTTGAAAAATAAAATTATTCTTGTTCTCTAACTTATTTCCTTCATACTTAGGTAGATAACATAAAAAACTCCCCTCGTATTTAGAAATAAGGATGGAGTTTCCTCCTCGTTCTTTAATTTGAACCAACACTTTTAATTTAATTGAGTTCTTTTAAATTCGATTGGCTGTAGTGAAGCCTGATGCCAGAGTATTCCGCTCGCGTTAGCGCCTCTAGCTTGATCTAACGACTACTATGGTAGTAGCAGCCGAGACCGACGGCTTTGACGTGTTCTCTGAAGTAAATTTTATTTTAAAATGCATGTTAAATAAGGTAATTAGAATTATTAACAACTGGAAACCACAACTTGTTTACCTAGTATATGTTCTCAATATTACGTCTCGCCGCAAAGTGCAAGTTTACATTGCAATTGCATTTTCTTTGCAACATTGTACACTGTGCTAACTTTGAGACTTTGAGAAAGTACATGCATATGTAGATTTTTTAATTTCCCGCACTGTGTTGAAAAGTTGAAATTTCACCCGAAAGAACGTGTGCACGTAAATTTTGCAGTAAAGACGAAAATACTTACTTAAAAAGCATTTTTTATGTTCACGTGCTTTCCGTTAAGAATCGTATCTTCCGCTTGACCATTATCTGTCATCCTACAATAAATCCAGCTTTTTAGATCTTTTACGAGACGAAATAGGGATGGCAGGCGTTCTTTCTTAAAAAATGCAATATCAGAAAGAAAATAACTTCTTGCGGTTTATTATCAAGCAGCTGCCAATTATAAACTGTTAATAATGGACAGGATAATATTTACACAACCCCAGCATTGACTGGTTAAAGCACTTGTTTTGAACTTGAAGCACTGTTGATTAACTTCTGTTTGTAAATATTGCTCGCCTAAATGTGTTGAACTGGCAGGATTTATGATAACTGCTAGTCAAGTGTTGTGGTATTATGTTGAATTAATGTTCATAGAACTTGAATATGGTTTTGAATCCAATCAATACTGGCAGAGCTATTGCTGTAATTCAAGATGGATGATCGCAGTACTGCGTAGCTCGGTTTCTAGGTTGTACAAGATGTATTGTTCAAAGAGATGTAGAACGATTTCGTGAAACTGGAGGCTACACTAGACGCCGTGGTTCAGGCATAAAAAATGAGTTAGATACGTGGTTTAGTAGTTAGTGAAAGAACCGTAAGAAGAAGATTACAGGAACACTGCTTGAGTACAAGAACACCCGCATGTGGCTCACAATTGGGAACATCGAGTGCAGTGGTTTGGTCTTTGCCCATGAACACCAAAACTGGGGTATTGAGGAATAGGGCCATATTCTGTTTACTGACAAGTCGAGGTTTTGTCTGAGATCTCCAGATGGCCGTCAAAGAGTTTGGGGACGAACTGGTGAGAGGTTTGCCCAATGCAATATTGTGCCTAGAATTAGTTTTGGTGGTGGTTTAATCATGGTGTGTGGTGGAATTAGCATGGAAGCCCGCACCTAATTGGCTGTGGTAAATGGAGGAGCTATGACTGCAGACAGGTACATTAGGGACATCTTAAAACCATATGTTGTGCCTTTCGCCCCATTTAATGGTGGATATTTAAATGAAGTTGGAATTCACCAAATTATTTGGCCTGCCAAGAGTCCCGATCTTAACCCAATCGAACATGTTTGGGACATATGGGAAAGCGAGTTCAAGCCCGAATTTCCGCTCCTGACATCTTGCAAGAGCTAAGTGCAGCAGTAGTCCAAGAATGAGATGCAATTGACCACGATGCCATTCGACACTTTATTGAGGTGATGCCAAGACGAATCCAAAGTGTAATTCGACCCCGAGGAAGCAATACACGTTATTAACGTTTTGTTTTTTTAACTTTAGGATCATATTTATGTAAAATTTGCAATTCCAGTTTTATCCTCTAATCAGAAGTATTGCCTTATTTTTGTTATTACTTTAAGAAAGTGAAGATTTCTGGTTTAATTGCGGTACATTTGTATTATATACCTTTTGAAGTAAAATAAAATTAATAATTAAAACAAAAAAAATAAAAAATAAAAATCAAATAACGTATGGGTCGAATTTTGTACCAGTGAGTGTACATATATTGTATCAAACAAATAGGATATATAAAAATCTAGCAGGTGGCGTTTGAAATGTCACTAAGTTTGACCTCTCACTTTATGGTTTGAAAAATATTAGAAGTCGATGTATTCCACAAATAGCAAGTATGGATTTATACACCACACAAAGATTTTAATTTTACTAATAAAACTTGTTTCACGATTAAAACAATCAAACTATTAATAACCAACTACAGACTTTTGATCAATTTCACGAACAAAATCGCCCAACAAACATTAACTTATATTTAGAAATAATCACGCGAAAAATACGATTGTTACTCATATTTGAACGATGATCAACTACTCCTAATAAACATTTGGGGTAAAAAATTTGTCACTAATAAAATTAGTTTTTACATTAATTATATTAAATCAGGTTGCTTGTCTAAGCTCTGACTTAAAGCAGTTTCGTAAAAGTAAACATTTCCTTAATTGGTTTACTTGTTGAATTAAGCTATAATCCTGTAATGTTGGTTGCCTATGTAAAACCAAGAATCCCATTTAAGAATATATCGCGGAAAGGCATTTAAAATTAATACAATTTTCAGAAATCTCGTTTCAGTTTTATTTTTAATGTAATCCTAAATCTTACTTAAGTTTATAAAAAATAGCAAATATATTTCAATAGGTAATAAAATTATAAATTTGAACTATATTTTCATTAGGCACAAAGTCTTAAGCACGATGAAAACAAAGTTGCAGTCTAATTTTTGTGGAAATCGTAGCAGAGCGACAAAGTAAAAAAGAGTGCGTTTCGAAAACCCTTTAAAATATTTACCATCACAATAATCAATACGTTATCATTGCCAATAAAAGTATGAACTAGGCTGAGACCATTTTGTCGCGTGATAATTAATACGCTTTACGAATATAAAAAGGTGACTGATAATTTAGCTACCAACTCTCATGTAATTATGGTATATTAATTTAAAAATAATAAATATACAAGAATAAAAAGCGCCTCAATTTAAATTTTTAATTAATTGAAACAGGAAATACAATTTCGGCAAAAGGGTGCTTCTAGTTTCCTGCGGTAACAGAGTTATTAAAGAAATGGTTAATTACCTTCAGCCAACGTCGAAAACAAACTGTTGCTTCCGTCAACTGGCTGTACGCCAGAGAGTCGCGCAAAGACTGCACACGAGTGCTATACGGGATGCCATCATCGACCGAGTACCTCCCACGCTTATACGCAGCACCTGCTGGAATAAACGAACCTTCCTAGATTCACACGACGTGTTGCAGACCGCATTTTGCCCTAAACTTGATTAGCCGACAAATCAAGCTAATGCCTGGGTTTCCGCTTATCACATAAAAAATCGGTACTTCCCCTAAATTTCTGCCATACTTGAGTGACTTAATTTACAAATTGCGTAATCGCTCAGTTACTGGTAAACAGTAATTATTTCCTACCACATGTTTTATCTCCTCAGACTATGATGACCATGACCATATATAAGATCTTCAAAAAACTGTAAGCTGTAATAAATTGTAAAAAATATTTAAGGGGCACAGAATCCGATCCAAAACAAGTCAAATACAATTTGTCAATAAATTGTTTTAGCCTCCTCCTTCCTTCTCGACACAGGCTCTACATCTTCGCAGGTGCGGCGTACATTAAACTGTTTTGATAATCCCAAACCCTAGCTACAAAAGAGTTAAGTAGGGAGATCTAGAAGACAATGCAACAAAACTTCCTGGCTAAATCATTTTCCCAATTAAACGTTTCGTTTAACAGCTCCCTAATATCAAGCGAAAAACGGGACGGCGTCCCATCGTGCATAAACCAAAGGTTAAGTATCTGGTTAATAGGCACATCTTAAAAGAGGAAGAGCAAAGTGTTTGCTAAAAAATCACGGTATGCAAAAACAGTTAATCTATTTGAAAAAACAACTGGTCCTATTAGTCTCTCGGCTAAAATATCCAGCTAACTGTGCCGGTTGAAACGCTGTTGATGCCTGAATTTAACAACAGCGTGATAATTCTCATACGACCAAAAGTAGATATTCATCACTCATCATCATTGACAGCCTTTTTGTCCCACTGCTGGGCATCAACCTCTTCTCTGCCACGTGGATATTACGGAAATAATAATCCCATCTCTAATTAATCTAGCCTCAACCATGAAATTAATGTTGGATGGTAGCCGTTTTTAGAAAATACCATTCACTCAATATCATGTTTGATTGTTGGACAGCGATATTATGGGCTGTACCCGCTGGACATGGTATGGATATAAACATGATGAAACACGCTCCAAACAAGAGAACTTATGATAGGTACTTAATTCAGCCTTGTTCTCAGGCTTGTCTCAGAATTTCTTTCCACCGCATCTACTAGTTTTTCTTCTTCTTCTTCTTCTTCTTCTTTTTGATAGGCATTTATGCCTGTTTCATAACCAGTTGTTGTACTTATACGCTATCTATCCATCTTCTTTGCGGTCTGCCAATACTTCTTCTTCCTTGGGGGGATTTATCTCTTGCCACTCTCACCATTCTATCTTGTTCCATTCTTGAAATATGTTTGTCCCATTCTGTTCTTCTGTGATCGACCCAGTCTGTTATCGGTTTTATGTCGCATATTCTCCTTACTTCCTCGTTTCTTACTCTATCCCTTCTGGTTTTATTAATTATCTTTCTTAATACGTTTTCATTTCGGTGACTTCCAGTAGCTTCTTCGTCTTCGCTGTTTCTGGTCTAGTTCCTGCCGTGTACGTCATTATAGGCCTTACTACGCTTTTATATATTCTTACTTTGGTTTCTTTTCGTAAGAATTGTTTATACCATATTGTTCCGTTTAGACAGCCCGCTATTCTACTTGCTTTTGTTACTTGTTCCTATACTTCGTTTAGGGTATTTCCTTGACTTGTTATTTCCACTCCTAGGTATTTTATTTTCATCGCCTGTTCTATTATGTAGTCATTTAAAACTGGCTTACATCTTATTGGGTCTTTTGCTACCACCATTGTTTTGGTTTTATCTTTGGAGATTGCCATATTATATTTCTCACATGATCTGTTAAATTCGACTAGGAGCCTCTGTAAGTAATTTTCAGTTTCTGCAACTAAAATAGCGTCGTCCGCGTAACATATTATTTTCAATTGCCTGTCTCCCATTCTGTATCCCCTTTGATTTTTATCAATTTTCACGTGTCTTAATTTCGAGATTTTTGCTTGACTAAATTAATACTATCTGACCGAATAGTATGTGGTGGTAGTTTAGTTGGCATAGCATAACATCGATTCTGGATTGGGTTAGAAACCCCAGCATTACCATATAGCGTATACAAATCTTGTGCTGCAACCCATCACACACAATTTCCCAATCCGGTTGGCAATCATAACTTATTGCTGAAAACTTTCTCTAGATTTTATGTCGTTCTGATTCGACGTTACACTGTAGGTTCCCCGTGCTTCTACCGTATTGCTGAGAAAAAAACCACATGACAGAGACGAGGCCGATGCCGAATAATGGGACGAAAAGGCTGTTAATGATCTGAAGCGATAATGGGATCAAATAAATACGAAAAAGACTCGTTTCGACGTTAATAATCTTTACGTCACATCACTGGGCATTGCCACTGCTACATGCTTCTCCTCAATGCTAATGTAGAAACACGGGGGACCTACAGTATAATAACAAATTCAAACAACAAAAATATCAGAAAAAGTTTTGGCTTTGGCTACCGTAACCGGATTATGGAATTGTGTATGATGGATCGGAACATTATAATATGTAATGCGTACATTAGTAGGTAGCAATTCTTAAAGTACAAAAAATATTAAATTTAAATTTATAGTTTATAAGAATATATAATATACAGTAAGCAAATACTCTTAATAAAAAAAACCTTTTTATGTTTATTTAGCTCGATCAATCTCATTTTCCAAATTTTACAGACATGATTATCCTAACCGAGATACAAACAAGCTCTTAATAATTAAAAGGATTGAATAGCGATAATAAAAAAATATTGTTAAATAAAAGAAGAAAAGAAAAGTAGCTGAGTTGGTAGAGCGGTCGCTTTCTGAGTAAAACGTCGATTCTAGCTTGGGTTCAAAACCTAAGCATTACTATGCAGATTATTGAAAGTAAGAACAAAACTCTTTTCTACTGGTTCTTGACTGATAACGTAAATGCATCCTGTCCTGAAATTCACTACATTGCATTGTTTATTAAAGATACTATGTAATCCGCTGCGTCCTGTCTTCAAGAAAGAAAGAATTCGGGAAAACCGTTTTCTGTGGCAAGGTAGTTTTAAAACAAAATATCTCATAGTGATTATTTTATAATTTGTGATACAGATTCACATTAACCATGTGCGCCGCCGTCAGGTTGATCAGCCGCCACCGACATATTTTCAAGCACCGACGCCGCCGCCGATTAATATCGGCGTAAACAACCCTACGCCGCGCTGCGCCGCCGCCGTTTAGATCGACGTAATCGGCGGCGCCAAATATATTTCAAACTAATGTTTATAAAGTATTTTTTATCTGTTTACTGTTATATTCTATTGTTTGATATTTTATACAGCATGCTGGAAAAAAGCTTTTATCAACAGATATAACTGCATTAAAAGAGCATTAATTTCAATTTTGGAAAGTGGAAATGGTGAGAAGTTACCTGGATCTATTTGTTCTGTTAACTTTTTAGAATTTCTGAAACTTGTCAAATTGTTCTATATTTTACAATTATTTTAATTTTATTAAAATGCTAGACATCTTTACTTCAATATTGTTTTATAAAAGTTATAGACGTTAAGTAAATAAAAGCAAAGGATTTGACCTTGAAGTTTTATTATTTATTTAAATAAAAGCAGGTAAGTTGCTGTTGGCTGATTGGAAGGATTATTCGTACACCTACCGCATTGTAAAATTGTTGAAATAATATTTTCCATTGTAAAGGCTTTAGATAATGTAAAAGGGTTCGTTTACCTGCGGAGGGTATTTATAACATGCCTTGAGGTGAGTAGGAACGTAGATCTTAAGGCCCCTATGAAGTGATCGCTTGCGGCCCCGCAAAATTACAAGATTTACTTTTCACTTCCTGCTCTTACAAGTAAACCTAACAAAGTTGCCGACATCGCATATTATTTGTAATAACAAGTACATACAATGTGCATAAATACATTTTGGCTTGAGGTTCGAATTTTGATTTAATTTGATTAATTGGTCAATCTTGCTTGTCATATAACTCAATTCCTAATTTGAATATTTAGACAAATTTTATATCCAGGGTATCATATAACAAAGTGCTACATGTGTGCATAAACGGATTTCGTTAAACTACTACGATATCATTATAATTAATTTAAGTAGTTTTGATATGATAATGCAAATTTCCTAAAGTAACGCTAAGTTAGACAACCCAAATGACATCTAATGCTTTAGAGTTTAGACCACGCGGCTCGACACACTTTCTCGTGCGGCCCTTAGACGAAATTCCTAGATCGCACGACTAGTGAGGTATTATAAGGGATTACCGGGATTACACAATGTTAAGTATTACAAGATCAACAAAGCCATAAAATAAGACAAAAACGATATAGTATAGTATTGTCATTTTTATTGAGAAATAAATTAAATCTATAAACAGGGTTTAGCAAAAGTATGAAATAATAATTAATATATTGATTAGGACATATAAATCTGTCTTAGACTTTGATTGCGACATCTCCTTGAATCAATTAATTCGGGCAGTAATGAATTAAAAAAGAACTCCGATAATCGTTCAACCATTTTTGTTTTCCAAAACGAATCGTCTCTGCAAATAAAATAAAAGTATTACGTAGGTACATGTATTTTTTAGCAATGGATTGAATTACCTTTTTATTTCTTCTACATGTATCCCGCCTCTAGTATAAATAACAAAATACGCGATTTCTCGATTTGTAATGCGGAGCAGACCTTGAACTTGGAAATAAAACTTGTGGTTCATTTTTAAACATAGTTTTCCTTCTTTCTTGGTGCAAAAATCAATTCTTCCTTCTTCAAAAGCCTCGATTGGTGGAAGATCTCCGCTTTTGTCCGAGCTTTTGATTTCCAGAATAGCGTTATCGTCTACCAGTCCATCCGGGGAACACGCAAGAAACGGAAACTCTTGGTCAATAATTAAACCACTCTTTTTTACTACTTTTTGGTACTGCTGTTGAAACAAAGAAGTGGCTGTGGTTTCGCTTAGTAATCCAAATGCTGTGGAACGTGTGCCTCTAAAGTTTGAGTATAATAATCCCTCAACCGTTTTCCCAAAAATAGATGCCGTTATGCGTTTTCTTCTCTCCACTTTCCATTGCTCGCTGTTGGATTGAAGCATTGTATCTAAGCAAATACTCTCGCGATCCACGTTGGCTAGTTCGTTCAATAGCTCTTCAACTTTTTTGCTATATTCGTCCAAATCCATATCCGGTATGTTATTGCACGCAGCTTCGGGACCATAGTGCTCATCCGTAGTAGCAGGTAACTTCCGTTTTGGGACTTGACCTATAAACAACATTTGATGTTTGTATGCCGAATTTACAATATTATAAATCCTTACGTTTCGATGTAATCTGCGCAGCTTTGAATTTTCTTTGTCGAAATCGTTGAAGATGCTGTGGTTGGTAGCTATCACCAAACAACGCTTTTTGCAGCTGCCATAAAAAGTCTCCTTTGCTGTTATATGATATTGCCGCTGCTTTACATCTAATTTCGTAGCCTCCTCTTAGTGCAAAATTGATACGCTTTCCACCGACATATTTAGCCACAACCGAATTGAATGTTTCAGCGGCATTGGTATCAACGTCATGTAGTAAACTGGAGACATTTTGTGCAAGGCGCTTGTTGACGTTCATGATCGAATCATACAATCCGCTGCATTGTAAATCCGGAACCAGGCTTTCCTAAAAAGTGTGATTTTATTAAAAAAATTTAAGCTAGAAAAATTGCGTTACTTAAAAGCTAAACAGCTGGTATTTTACGCCCAAGTTTACGCCATACCGAGGACTTTGTAAAATACGTACGTACCTCGTTCGCCCCCTCTTTTGTACAGAAATACCGTTCGCATTGGGAATGTTCCCCAAAGATGTGTTTTGGCCCATTTATAATGTCTTTTTTGAGCAACACCTGTTTTGTATCGAAAGATGTATCTTCTTCTTTTCTGAATGACACTGCTCTAGTAACAGCATACCGGAACCTTCCTAAAGTATCCCTGGAGGTAACCTTTTTTCTAAGAATGATGGGAAAACTCGAATCCTTTGAAAGCTCGGATAATTTATTAATATAATTTCTAAGCAGATGATTTCGACATTCCACTTTTTCTATCACGAAGGTGGGTCCATACGGCGACGTTTCGGTTAATTTTCGATAAACACTACTGTCTCCATCTCCTATCACTTTTGCATAAATTAATCCGTGAGTTTCTATCGACTTGCAAAATCCCTGCGTAATTATTGCTGCCTCCATACCCGTTGAACTGCTGGACCAGTTTTTAAAACATACGTGTTCCGGCGGTTCAGCTAACTCTGCTCTAGCACATACGAAGCAATATTTATTTTTCACGGCCATATACAATATTCTTTTACTTTTTGCTCCAATAATGCAAGCCTGTGGAAATAAGAAAGTATAACAAACATTAGTAATTAATTAATTTATGAAATTACTTACAACTCCTGATAGGGCGTTGTAATTGGTTCGATAAGATCGTTTACTCCAAGCTCCATCTACAATTACAGATATTGTGGGAATCCCATCCTTGTTGATATCGCCAACATCAATAGCCATTCTTCTTTCTTCTTCGCCGGCCTTCTTCATTTCTGCTTCGCTTTCTATGTCAATAGCTGCGCTAATTATAGATTGACAATTGCTGTATGTTTTATTTGACATGTTTGGTATGTCCATAGCTGCAAGTAATTCACTCAATTGAGAGTATCCAATACCTGCGGCTACAGATCCTAATACAGCAGATAAGTTTGTGCCGTTTGCGTCTTCTTTACGAACATAATCTGATCCTACAATTTCACGTTTGCCACATACATCACATTTAAATGTAAATATGCTTTCTAGTCCCCTAATTTTTTCTGACACGAGAGACATATTCCAAAAGCTACATTCAAACCCTAAAAACACAAAAAATATATCATTCTAATTGCGCTAATAATAAAACATTTATAATTACCCTTGTGGGACAAAGATTTCAGCTTGTCAAGAAAATATGACACGTTTATTATACGCCGACCACTAATTTTGTTACTTTCAGATTTTAATTTGCACGTTTCATATTCGATTTCATAATCCGATATTTCACCGTCGTCGTCTGTTGCTACATCATGATCACTATCATCGCTACCATAAGCCCATTCAATATTATGATCACTATCAAGATCGGTGTCGGACGATACCATAATTTCACATGATGAGGTTTTATGCTGGATGCCGTCGATATCACTGTTACTTGCTTTAGAACAAAGGTTTTCTGGTTTATTAGTATCTATAGCTACTGTTTCAGGATCTAAAATCTTTTTCCACCTCCTGTAATAGATTAAAATTAATTGGGTAGCCAGATGCAATGCATTTGTTTAATATTAAAAAAAAATTGTGTTACGTGCGGCCAAACGTGCTTTTTCAATGCAGAACGTATTAATAAAATGTTCTACGATTCGCCACTAGTTTTCCGTAAATAGCTATTTGTGCCAGAAACAGTAAAATTACAATAATTATTATCCACTTACCTTAAATTGAGATTCTTCATTAGCAGCTTCTTACTTTTTCTTCGTGAAGATAAATATAATTTATTTTTCGCCATGACAAATTTTACTGACACGAATCACAAATAATAATCTAATAAGATCACTCACCGCCAACAGTCAAGAAAATAATAACGATTTTATATTATGTGGGTTTATATACCCTAATGTCGAATTAGCGAGTTAATTGCATGTTTATGGCACTACCAACAAATACAACGTCAAGTTCTACTAATGCGACTTCAGAATTCTAAAATCTTAGATAAGGAACTTGGAATTCTAATTATGCATTGTTCCTTACAATTACTGCAAATTTGTAACATAACAAAATAATTAACGAATTATAATTGTACACATTCCAAATGTAGGACGATGTACGGAAAGTATTTGTATAACTGTAACGTCTTAAAAATAAAATAGTTTAATTTTAAAATCAGAGGAAAATCTGAAAAATTATAAAATCAGCAGCCTATGGAATTAAAAATCATGATTGAACTGGATACATACATGTATTATTTACTATTTGTTTTGTATGTTGTCAACAAGAAATTTCCTGAATCTAGCTTAGACATGATTTTTGTCTTTAAATTTGATCACTTGATATTTGATTATGGGTCCATCGGTATATGCGGAACTATAAATTTATTTACGCCTTGTTACGGAATGCAAAATTATCTAACACCTTTTCTCTGTTATAATTAATAAGCATGCTAGATCGATTTGAAAATAGTTGTATATACAGACAAAATTTGGCATACGAAATAGACCATAGTAAAGATTCCAGTTTCGCAGCTTAGTCATAAATATATTTACTCGTTATCCCAGAAATAAGAATAGGCAGGTAAAATTCTTCAGATGACAAATATAGATAAAGAGATAAGAGGGTCATAAGCTGTTGTCGTCATCGTGCAGAAACCAAGAATTGTAATGGGGTAGGTGTTACGAGTTGCCTACATTAATTTCTAAAAGGCGCAAACAAGAAATCCGTATAGGAGCACTTCACGAATCTGTTTTTACTCCTTAGGGGCCTTAAGGCTAGTCCAGCGCTTTGTAAAATTGGAAATTAGATGTTAGGTATACAACCCACCATGCTTCTATTAAACAAGGAAGGGTTGCTATAGCTTTCTAAATCCTCACTGACGTT
>JABXWE010000734.1:0-36707 GCA_014611495.1 Limonius californicus | reverse complement strand
AAACAAAATTATCGCAGCCGCCTGCCTGTAATCACGAAGAATGACTAACATGTCCGAACATTTAGTTGTCAACCAAAATACTTGTCTTTAAAACAAATTATTGTAGTAGTTCAAAAAAGGTATCACTTGTACACAACGTTTGTAAATAAGTTGAGGTACTTATACTGTACAGCATTTTTATCACAAAAGTTTTCAAAATACCTCATATGTCAAATTACAGAATATTCTTTAAGAATATGTGATGTGTCCATATATGTAGTTGTTAGGGCTCGTATATGTTTGGGTTTCTCAATTTTAAATTTAAAATAATACTTATTATCATGATTTGATTTATTGTAAAATATTATTTAATTTCGGCGTTGCCGTGAAATATTTAGTTCCTTAATTATGAAGTGTCACATTCAGTTTATTCATGGTGTTTTTGCTTAAATAATTTTTCCTACAATCCCTTAAATTTTTATAATTTTAATATTTTCTCTTACTAGTCTGAAGATGAACCCAAGTGGGTTCGAAAACGTTAACAACACCATTTTATACCTTTAACAACATTAAATCTATTTTGTGGGATTTGACTGTGGTTTTATTCAACGACATTTCTGTATCATAAACTTACCCATAAGAACAAAAATGTTAATAATAAAAAAATTATTATAAAAGGCGAACGAAAAAATCAGCCAACAGCGATGTCTACAGTATGCAGTAATGCTCATATGTTGAGAATGTTGGACTTCCCCTGAAGTGGATGTGTAACAATTTTCAGCTTAACCCGCTATTTTGTTTCTGAAATGTATCCAATATTGAAAACAAATTTTTTTTTCTCTAAGCTTTGTGTGACACTGCACAGAATTTTGTTCAAATGTTTTTACAAAATTCAGTGTTGTGTCATACAGCACTTATTTTGTTCAAAATTTTCGACAAAATTCTGTATTTTCATGTTCTAAAACCTACAGAATTTTGTACAAAGTCGACATCATATCGATACGCAAACCAGCAATTTTTAGTGTTTGTTAACAATCACGGAGGCGGTCGTGGGCTAGATGTTAGCGCGTTAGACTTCTACGCTGAAGGTGCTGGGTTCAATTTACAGTACCAGAACATCGGATTTTTAACGGCCGTTTTCCCTCGCAAGGCAATGGCAAACCAGCGAGGTATTCTGCCTAGTAAATCTTCTCTAGAGTAGAAGTGTCTACACTTCCCGTGGTTCGGAGCCCACGTTAAGCTGTTAGTCGTCTATGTCTATGTCGGTGGCACTCTAAACGCGCAACACAGGCGTAGGAGAGAAGATCGCTACGTCTCGTAAGAGATAAAGCACTCTAAGAAGAAGAACAATCACAGAGGGCAGAGAAGAATATGTTTACCCCGCCTGCCGACACTCCACGCACTTGCTCTTATCTCGCTCGCGGTGTTTATTACTGCAACTGGTTTGCTTTGTCGTGCGTTCATGTAAAATAAATAAAATCGCTACGAACTCCTGCATTACCCAAATATTATAAAATCTTGTTAGAATTCTACTTTATCTACAGTCACATGATTATTTTGATAGTATTCTCACAGATGTCACCGTAATTTGCACCTATTTGCGCATGTTCACAGACAATTTTGTAAGTACAAAATTCTGTTCCGTGTAAAGCCTGTATGAACGGCACAGAATTTAGTAGAAAATTTAGTTCAAAGTTTTATTCAACATTTTGTACCTGTATTACATTATTAAATTTTGTACAAAATTCCGTGCCGTGTCATACAGGCCTAATACATATTTTACAGAATTTTGTACAGTATTTTGTGAATACATTTTGTACAAAGTCGGCGTCACATCGATGCGCAAACGAGCAATTTTAGTGTTTGTTAACAATCATAGAAAGCAGAGAAGAATATGTTTACCCCGCCTGCCGACATTCCACCCACTTTCTCTTATCTCGCTCGCGGTCTTTATTACTGCAGCTCGTTTGCTTTGTCGTGGGTTCATGTAAAATAAATGAATACAAGCGCTACGAACTTACGCATTAACCTAATATTATAAAATGTTGTTAGAATTCTACTTTATCGACAGTCACATGATTATTTTGACAGTTTTCTCACAGATATCACCCTAATTTGCATTTATTTGCGCATGCTCACAGACAATTTTGTACAAAATTCTGTGCCGTGTCATACAGGCATGTTTTACAGAATTTTGTACTAAATTTTGTACAAAATTTTGAAATGTGCGCCGTGCCGTGTCGTACAGACCTAAGGCATAACTTCTTAAAGAAACGCTTTTGTACTAAAATATGTTTGTTTTGATCAGTCCCAGTTGAAGAAGCTGTAGTTGAGCGGTGTCCTTGTACTTTCAGGACACCCTTTATATAGAATATGCTCTGTTTAAAAATTCCATGTGTTAATTGAATCGTAATATAAATAATTTAAAAATAAACGCATTCTTGTTGTGACTGATATTTTCTTTTTAAGATTCTGTACCATGGATATGTGTACATCAAAAAGAATCTACAACATACCTAGTATTAGAATTAACTGTAAGTAAAGTACGCCAACAGCAGTTAGGAGTATCCTTCAAGCAGGATCAGAATCTCGTACTTATTGACGCGGTGACTCCTCAGTCAGCTGCAGATCGAGCGACGCTTAAAAATGGAGATGTACTATTGGCAGTAGATGGCAAAGTAGTAAATAATGTAACACAACTAAATAAAATTTTAAAGTTACTCCCAGTTGGAAATTTTAGCATTCGAATTGAGAGAATAGTAACTAATTATCTGTTGAAATCGAAATATTCCAATAAGACTGAGTTAAAAACCCCAATCTTGAACACCAACAGTATTAATGACGGCGATTTTACACAAACAGAACAAGAAAGCTTTGTTATAGTAGACCCTGTTAAAACAAAACCAGTTGAAATTGTAGAAACGTCCAAAAAGCCCAAAGGTGGTGTTGCTAACCTGGAGAAGAACAAAAGCAGTGAAAAAATTCCTATTCCAAAGCTTATAAGCAGCAGCAACGAAAATGTGTCCAAATTTGCACAAACACTTGGAAATTTTAGTTTACGTAAACGAAAAACTTCAATCGAACGTGCTTCTGGTGATAGCAGTAATCGAAGCACTCCAACAGCATCAACACCAACAACTCCCCAGCATACAGCAATGAAACCTCATTCTGCACCAACCCCTTCTGTTTCTACACTGGCTGCTAAAAGACAGTCTCAGTGTATAATGGAAGTGCCAGATACAGCAAAACCTGATAAACCTATCGACATATCTTCTCTAGAAACGGAGACTTCCTTATTGGATTCGATTGAAATTTACAAGGGACAAATGAAAGAATCAGTTTGTCTCATATCTTGCAATGATGAGTACTGCTTCAATTTGAAAGAAACAGATAAATATCTTAACATAAATGTGTGGGGTTTAACAGTGAATAGCAAAGACGTTCTGCTTGGATACACCAATGTTCCATTAGCTCAAGTACTTAACGAATGCAACAATTCCATGCTGGGGCACTACATTAAAAGTTTCTCATTTCTACCACCTACCAGTACACCTCCGACAAGGTAAAGGCTGATACGATTAGTCAGAAGTAAATTAACTTTACCATTTACAGTCAGTCTCATCCACTGATGTCGCATTCAGGTTTTGAACATGTGTTTTGTTATGGTGATGCCTTGCTGTCATTTATGTGGACTCATGATGAAACTACTGAAATAAAACGTAAAGCACCAACAACAGATAATAGTGAATATCTAAAAGAGGCTGTTAAATCTACGTCAGCTAAACATGACTTTTTAAGGACACAGTTTAATCGGACAACACATTGTGATTTTTGTTCCAAAAAGGTTTGTTTGAAGATTGTGCTGATATTTTTATGTCTTTGGTTTCTTGAGATTGCCATGCTGTGCATGTTTTGGAGGTATTTGCGTGGTAGCATTTGATATTTGGTGTTTTTGTTGGCTTGACATACACAAGTCTAAGCTGTTATCACACAACACAGAATTTATACGAAATTTTGATAGATTTAGTACAAAGTGTTTTTATAAAATTCTGTCGTGTGTACAGCATTCTGTGTGCAAAATGCTGTATAAAAATTGGTATAATCGTGCTCTAAAATCTACAGAATTCCTTTCAGAATTGGCCTCATATCGATGCACAGATGAACAATTTTTAGTGTTCATCAATGATCACAGAGGACAGAGACGTAAACGTTTTACCATTGTGTTTACAACGCCGCACCAACGCTAACCGCACTTTCTCTTACCTCGCTCGCTTCTTTCATTTCTATACCATATTTATTTTGGCGTGCGTCCGCTACGTACTTATGCATTAACGTAATATTATAAAATCTTATTAGAATTCTACTTTATCGACAGTCACATAACTATTTTGGCAGTTTTCTCATAGATGTCGAGATGTAATTTGTTCCGTGTAATACGTGTTTTGCAAAATTTTGAATAAAAGTTTGAACAAAATTATATGCCGTGTCGTACAATCATTAGGCAACCAAATTCTGCAAAACACGTATTACACGGAACAAAATTTTGTACAACATTCTATCTGCGAGCATGCGCAAATAGGTGCAAATTACGTTGACAACTGTGAAAAAACTGTCAAAATAATCATGTGACTGTAGATAAAGTAGAATTCTAACAAGATTTTATAATATTACCAAATACTTTAATATATTAATACAGGAAACTTCGCCGAAATTCTTGTGACACTGACTGCAGCGCTCCGTGCGGATTGGTGGGCCACTAAGATTTGTATTTGGCAGCTGTCGGAAACATTTGTCGCACATTTAAAGCAAATGCCATTTACTTTATTATAGCAAAAACCTTATTTAATTAATAATATTTGATAATTATGATATTTTACTTTACTTTGTAAGTTTAAATAAGTGGTTAAGTTTATAAGATTTTGTAGGGTTAGGTTTTTATTTATTAACATGAATTTAAAACAGTAATCTGTAAATTTATTATCCAAATTTACTGAAACTTGCCCACCGAACTGCTTAGATGACGCCACTATCAATATCTCGCATTTCATCATGCTAAACTTATATGAGTTTCCTGTATTAATATATTAAAGTATTTGATATTACGTTAATGCATAAATTTCGAGAAAAATGAGAAGTTTCTCCTTCGTAAGGGATTTCCAGTCACAAATTCTTGATTTGTCTTTTGTTTTTTCCGTCAATAATATATTTTCCGCGTTTATATTAGTTTCGTCGACTAATGTTTCCAAAATATCGTCAGTGAGTATACTACGGAAAACCTAAAAGGAGTATCATCAGGTGGTACAGTCTTCAACTCCTCTTTGCCTAAAAACGGAAAGTCCTGTTTTCCGGCTCGTCCTCCCAGTCAAAATCCGATTCATTATCTATATTTTCTTGAACTCCACTTTCTTCTTCTGGTTCATCTTGAACTAAATTAAGATCGTCACTTTCGCCCTCCGAATCCGACCCTGACCACCCATCATCAGATTCTCGAAATTCAATATCACTGTCCCCGTCACTATTTTCTAAGATTTCTAATAATTCTATTTCTGTATAATTGTGAAAACAACCCCTTCTTGGCCTAGAAGGCCCTGCCTGAGCATCAACTCTTTGCATTGTTACAAAAAGTTGAAATATCGCAAAAATTCCAGACCAACTGTACTTCAACGTCGTAAATACCTTTACTCGAGTGCTCGTCCACGTGCACGCCCACAACTTCAGTGCCTACCAGTCTGGCAAATGTTAAACGGTTGATGTAAACAAAACGCTTAAAAGCGACGACGGCACCCGCGCACTACACAAGCCAACGCTCATAAGCGACAGTGGCTTCCAACTTGTTAACCCATTGTACACCCTTACTATCATTTTCCTTAAAGAAATTTTTAATGTACCGTATATCAGAAATACACAAGATGTACCTATTCGCCACAAGAAAAAGAGCACTTACCCTAGTTAGGTTTGAACCTAAAACTCATGGAAACAAAATAAAGTAAATTCAGTAAATCGTGAACACTATTAACCAACCTTTATAATAGGATAGAACTACTTTTTTATAGCATGTTATTTAATGTAGATATTTTTGTGTCACTTGTAGTATCAAGGTAGTCAATTTTCGGCAACACAACCTACCAGATAATCCCAACGGTGTTAGCTGTTGATTTTTACCATAGATTATAACTTTCAGATATGGCTAAAAGATGCAGTACAATGTAAGAAATGTGATCTTTGTTGTCACAAAAAATGCTTATCTAAGTGTCAGTTGAATGTTCCTTGTATTCCAAGAGACAAATCTGACCAAAAAAGTGAGAACTCGGATGCACTTCAACCAGAAATTACCATGACAGAAGTAACGGACGATGATTTGGAATGTGAAATCCTACAATATCCAACAAATGATCAGAAGCAAAGTTTTAATGGCTTGAAAAGGATTAATAGTGCAAATAATCTTGCCATTCCTGGTATTTATATCTAAAATTCGTAGAATGAACTTGTACAGTTTTGAGGTTAATTTCAGGTTCGCATTTTTCTACATCGCAGAGTAGAAGTTTGCCTCCATCCCCACAGCATACTCCGCGCAAGTTATCTTTGGTGGCGAGTAATCCCTTCAGTATGTGCCCAACAATACTTGATGAAATACAACAGTCAAATGAGACAGCGACTGAAATGATTTCACGGGCAGTTGATCAGGTGTTGCAGTATCCAGCAGATGAAGCACTTATGGATGCTGCCAAAGAGACTGGTACACAACTGTATGCAAACATGGTGCATCAAGTTAAAGTTGACAAAATCAATTTTATGGTAAGCAACTTCTAAAACTTGCGTACACTCTACAGGGTTGTTACTTACAAAAACTTCAGGTTACAGAATTAAAAAAGACTTTAGATGCAGCTACTGTGGAACACATGACACTCTCAAAGCAACTAAATGCAGCAGAAGCAGAAGTTGAGAAGGCAAAGCTGGCATTCCTGATTGGACAGGCAGATGCAAAAATTCAAGCGCTCTCGGTACTGATGCTTCATTACTGTTCAGGATTGCAGCATGCACAAGAAAAAATAGTGTAAACTTTGCCTAGTAATTCAGTCTGTCATCATTTGTAGACTGTCAAATTTTTAAGTAAATTTCTACATAGTATTGAAAGATGTATTTTTAAATGCATTTACCATTTGTGATATTTTATTATAGCATTATTTTAAAAATTATATAGTAGTAGTATGGAAGAGCGGGTAGATAGATGTTAAATGTTAATTTTTTTTAACATTTCTTGAAATCGATCAAGTTGTACTTATAGTGCAAAAGCACCGTTATTGTATTAACAACAGCACTTGTTATTAAGACTTAATTTCACAAAATGTGTGTCTATCTAGTCAATTATTATTGTAGCTTATAACAGTTTAAGCTTCAAAAATTGTGTTACGGACGTGACGACTGAAAAGTCTTGCTAGAGCAGAACAAATGTATCCAAATATCAATTAAATAAACACAATTTGTAACTGATAAGATTGTAGTTTCTCTTCTCGTGATTTAATTTTATGATTTTGTGAGACAACTTAACCTCAAAATGTATGAGTTTATTAACACTGTAAAAATGTTAGAAGATAAAAGAACTAATTCTAGTGTGGGACGTAAAATCTTTCCGTTATATGTTGGTGTTCACACCATCTACAGACCACCTACCTGCGATCTAAAAATATTTGCTGCAAACTAACAATTGGCATGTATAGGCGATTCAAATTAACTTTTCCCGCGCGCACACAATCAGCTGTTTTAGGTGAAACACAGTCTCACTCGCCAGCAGGTTGTAAATAAATCGTTGCGCAGTGTAGTGATTTAGTGAATGTATGTATTTTTTGTTCTTGTTCGATTTTGACCGTAATTATGAGTGACAACAATTTATTTATAATTATTATTCATATTATATTATATTATTCATAATGCGAGTAAGTTCGAATTCGACAACACAGAAAATTAGAATATTGTAAAAAAGTTCTGTACAATCAATAACGACTCTTAACTTTTTTAAACTTACTGAAACATGTAGGTAGATTTGCTAAAATTTCATCACGCGTAGGAAAATAAATTGTAGGACTAAGTACCTACTACGTACAGGACATTCAACATAGTATAAAATATGGTTTTACACATTTGTGAAGATAAACCACCAAACAATATGCTTAAAACAACATACGACGAGTTATTTTTCAACTTAATGAAAGTCAGAATGATTCTATCTCGAGTGGTTAAACGATCCTTAGGTCAATTATTTCAGTTAGGCCAAATATGTTCACTACTGCAACATTTCTAGCTCCCGCTTTTGGAAAATAATGGAAAGCTAGGTTACGGCACCTTTTGCTTTTAGAATCGCAATTAAACCCGCAACAAAACGTTTTGTCATTGCTTTCCTTCTTTGGGGGAAACTCCATTCTTCAAGTATTGACGTTTTAGTTGCTTAAATATATTTTATAATACACGAATGTACCTTACAATAATTTATTAAAACCAGATGACTATATTGGAATAAATTGTCACTAGCGCCTGTGTTTCAGGAGTTCATCACAATTCCGCCAGAGGGCGTATTCCTTAGCCTGAATCGCCTATACTGAAAAAACTTGCTGATTTAGCTTAAGAATTCAAACAGAACCTGCTTATAAATGCTCTATCGTACTGTGTGAAACAAGATAAATTTTTAGAAAGTCGGTTTGACGATTAATTATAGTTTTATACAGTATGTTCATTAAAAAAAAACTCTAACAGGCTTTGAAATTTTTATCAAGGTATGGCTTAACCCGTATGTTATAATTGACATTATAATGTCACTTATAAATGACAACAACAACAACAATCACATTTCGAGGTTATGTGGGATATGTGATACACTTTGCCGTATACATAGGAATACATTTTAACGGTAAGCGATTCGGAATCGACCTGTTTCGGAAATTAAACGTGAAGATCTAATTATTATAATAAATACCGCAAGGTAAATGCACTCAGCCACACTAAACCGTTTTTGCTACATATTAATCAACATTCGTAATAATTTGACGTGTGTAAGACAAATTTGACGTGTTTCAAAGTACTCGAACGTCATTGCTGCCATCTAGCGGCCAACATTTCGTTACGCCCATAACAAACTCAAGTGACAACACCATACAAAGGGGGTGGAGCTTGGTTTCCATGCATCTTGAGTTAGAACAAATGTTGTCTTTTTCACAGTCAAACAAATGGCGATCTTAACCATTTCCGGTTTCACCGGTTGGTTTCCTCGTAAAATATGTTTATAAATAATTCAAATAGCTGTTAAAAAATAGGTTTGCCCCGATAAATATACTTAATATACTTAACTATTTCTGGAATAGAGAATTAGAACATTCTAAACATATGCAAAGAACTTTAACTGCGTATAGCTGAAGTTACTTAACCTCTAAATCACCTAATAAATTCTTTAAAATTCGGCGGTTACGGAAATATGGCGCTTCAAAGTTTTTTAACACCAATTCACTAAAATGTAGATGATGATAAATTTTGTTGTTTTGGATAGCTATGTAACGTAACGTAGTACTGTTGCTGTGGCAGTACCCGGTACATATGATTTGTGGTGGTGGTTTGGTGAAGACCCTGTAAGGGGCGAGGGTGGAAGAGAAAGGACAGATGGTGCTAGGGCGCCAGTGGTGAAGGTTGGGTGAGAAAAGTTGTGATCGACAGGAGAAGGTGTGCGTGGTACGAGTAGCGAGACGACGCTGTCCGCGTAATCGAGATATAAAGATATCGACGCTGCTGTCAGTGTAACAGATACCGACGCGGCCATCCTCAGCATCCAAGTGAGCAACATTTACATCGAGCCGGTAGGTGCTGGGGAAGATAACCTGAAAACAACGCCACGACGACCATTGTCACCACCACAGGTTTTGTTATTGTTTGGTTGTTTTATTGTGTTTCTGTGTTTAGATTTAGTTTTAGACAAATAAATTCGTTTTGCTGACATTGTGGTGTTTAATTTCTACCAAGATCAGGGTATACCTACGCTTCAAATAAAGTTTCAAATAAAGAAAACATTATATTGGCGCCCAACGTGGGGCCTGATCACTAGAAATTAAACACTAAATGCTTAAAATCCTCCACCTAAGTGGACCATAGGGAAATTGTTTGGTTGATGCCGCCTATAACGCGCCTGCAAACAAACGATGAAAATTCCGAGCGAAACACCATCCACCACGACTTGGCTGCCCCAATTAAAGCTTGCATCGAAACTTGTAATTTCGCGTATTCTGGAACGCTCATGTATATAAAATAATCTTCCAAATCCGAAATGCATTTTATAGGATGATTAATTTTAATATCTTGTGTACCTGAAAATGTAGGCAAGTGTTGTAATGTACGACCCTTGCAAGGGACTGACCATTTGCGGCACATCTGTGTTTACAAAGCCTGAATTCGTGGACTTTATACTAGCATAAGGGCTATTTTGCGACCCGCTGTTGTTAGGCTCATTTACTACCTGGCTTGAAATTTCTTTTAGCAAAGATTCTTTTACCCCTTGAATGACTACTTCTTGCCGTTCTGAGAATTTTAAAAAAAGATCCTGTACCAATTTTTCCATTTTAGACATTATCTGACTTTCCTTTTCGTGCTCTAGATTGGTCATAGTTCCTATTGCCTTATCATTCGCAGACAATTGACTTACGTCCTCTGAAATGTTCATGGTTCCTACTAAATTACCATTCAGTATCAACTCTTTATTTAAGTTATTTAAATTTTTTGCTTGCAGGCGCGTTATAGGCGGCATCAACCAAACAATTTCCCTATGGTCCACTTAGGTGGAGGATTTTAAGCATTTAGTGTTTAATTTCTAGTGATCAGGCCCCACGTTGGGTGCCAATATAATGTTTTCTTTATTTGAAACTTTATTTGAAGCGTAGGTATACCCTGATCTTGGTAGAAATTAAACACCACAATGTTAGCAAAACGAATTTATTTGTCTAAAACTAAATCTAAACACAGAAACATAATAAAACAACCAAACAATAGCTAAAACTAAGTCTAAATACCGAAACACAATAAAACAACCAAACAATAACAAAACCTGTGGTGGTGACAATGGTCGTCGTGGCGTTGTTTTCAGGTTATCTTCCCCAGCACCTACCGGCTCGATGTAAATGTTGCTCAATTGGATGCTGAGGATGGCCGCGTCGGTATCTGTTACACTGACAGCAGCGTCGATATCTTTATATCTCGATTACGCGGACAGCGTCGTCTCGCTACTCGTACCACGCACACCTTCTCCTGTCGACCACAACTTTTCCAACCTTCACCACTGGCGCCCTAGCACCATCTGTCCTTTCTCTTCCACCCTCGCCCCTTACAGGGTCTTTACCAAACCACCACCACAAATCATATATATATATATATGTACCGGGTACTACCACAGTAACAGTACTACGTTACGTTACAGCTAACAGTCCAAGCTTAATTCCCAGTCATGTATAATTGCCTGTGAAAAGTAAATGAAGTTTAACCTGATAACATCGTTCTGATTGCCTAATTTAATAACACCATCCAGGTATCAAATGTCATCCAGAACTCCAGTAAGTGGCGCCGCCGCACAGGGGGTGAGATAAACAGAAAAGGCCGGGAATGCGGCAAGAGAGGAGTTGAGTAAGGGATGCGTGGGTGGCGTGTCGTGGCGCGGGAATGTGTTTTGGAGTATTCATTGTTTCTCGGTGTAGATAGTTTTACTGTTTAGTTTAGTTAATGACTGAAGACGGGCGAGCGTAGGATTAATTGTTGTAAGTGTAGTGGATAATAAATGTATATAGTGTAGACGCAGTGTTTTATTTTGGGCGATCTGTATTTCGAATTAAATTTGACACCTATAACACCTTCATTAAAAACTACAGATAACAGACCCGAAGCAGAAAATTTTTATTTAATAATTTGTAATTAGGTTATATTTGGAAAATGAGATGCTTAACTTGAGTTTTTTTGCAGTTTTTGAACTAGTATATACGCTTTCCAAAGAAGGTCTTCGAATAGAAATCACAATTAAAATACATTTTTCTTGACTGGAATTTAAGCTTGGACTGTTAGCTTTCCAAAACAACGAAGTGTCTCAAAATTGGACAAGAAACATAAAAGTTATTTGCGTTTCAGTGCTTGGATATAAAAAACTTTAAAGCTTATATCTATGTAACGGTGCGGAGTTAAGAAAAATTAACTAGGTGTTTTAAGGGTTAAACAACCTCAGCTATACGTTGTTAAAGTTTTTCGCACACGTTTAGAATCACCCTGAATATTTAAAGAAATCAGGTTCTCGAATCTTGCATTAATTTTAGTGTTTAAAAATTCAAACAATTAGTAATTTTATTTTCAATCTTTTTAATATTTATTAAAACTGTGTGCTGGCTGTACAGAAATACATATGTTTCTTGATGATCATATGTGAGGACCGCTGATCCAGATCAAGTTGCGAGAAGGCATTTATAGTTTCTTTGTAACCTGTGGCACCCTAATATGTTTTTGCTAGAAGTGCAGACACCTGTATTAATGCACTACTACTGTTACTACTACTACTAAATTTTATTTAAATTTTATCTAGTTTAAAAGTATTTAAATTTACATCTCGAATTCGTAACTCTGAAATATTTGAATTAGGTTACATATTTTTGTGGAATGTTTCGGTTACCTAACAAAACTTTTATTAAAATCAAAATTTAATATAAGATATTTTTACTAGTTTTCGAAAGATGTTCAAATATGTGCGATCGACGCTTACACTTAAAAAAAAATTTTGCCGGTATGTAGGTTAAATGATTTGTATGTAAAATAACCATTATGCTAATGGTTTATTATGAGTCAATGAGTCATACAGCCGTTAACTAAAGGTTTGTCTCCTAGATACCTTTATTTGTCAGGTTTGTTAGTGAGGAAATAATGGACACCTGTTAAGATGTGCTAGGATGTGTTTGATGTATTTTTAACAATTTTAAATTTATGTAATTTATTTTTGTGATGTGTATTAGTAGTTTTAATTTGTGTTTTATTAAATAGACGTGCAATGAATTCGAAATTAGGAAAAACAACTCTGTATATAGGTAAGTATTCGATTTACATAGCTCTGTTTATTAATGTTAACGTTTAATTTTGCAATGATGTACTCAAATATTTGTGTATACATACAAGGTCCTCTAAATTTGGGGCTAATATTTGATATCTTGGCACAAATTTTGCATTGAATTTCTTAAATTTGAACAAAATTTCTATCGTTCACATGTTACTAAATAGTTTCCTGGTTGTGCACTTCCTATTAGTTTATTTTGCAAGAATTTCAGTAAGTTGATTACATTTAGAGGTACATTTTTGATTTATTTGTCAGGTACTTTGCATCACCAAGAGCGTGAGTACTGGTTAGATAACTAATGCATATCTGTGTGTATGCTTGTTAATGGTTTAAAACCTGTAATGAAACATGTCAGAAATATTTAATGACGGCTTACAAAAATTTACAATACAGAAATAAGTACTGGTAACAGTAATGTTTAAATGACTTAAAATTCATTAGAAAAATTGTACAACGAAACTGTAAGTGAATAGTTTTTTGATCATACATCTCCCTTATGCTTGCTTCTACTTAAGAAATTCTTGCTATAAAAGAATGTCTTTCTAAAGTTTTCCATACTTTCGATAGTAATTGCTACATGGGCCTGTTTCGAAAGAAACAAGCCTATATCTTCTTCATTTGTATGTTTGTACTAGAACATTTAATAAAGTTATGTGCAAACCTAAGCCGAATATGAATATGCTTACATTAGCATCGATTCACTTAAAGAGCAACACCAGTTTTTGATTTTTAAATGTATTACTATGTGCTTTTATTCTATATCCTAAATTAGCGTAAAAATAGTCTTACATAGATGCATAAATTGCATATTTATACTTCGTAAACAAATATGTCAGAGGCAACTAAATCTAAAATTTAGAAAAGTGCTAAGAGATTAGTTTCAACAATAAATAAAATTGTTAAGGGAGTCTTCTGGGTCCATATCAAGTACCAAATTTTATTAAATTTCATTACAATTTTTCAGGCCTTTATAACATTTTTGTTCACACTAAGTATCTATGCCTACAGTATGGCAAAGTAAAAATTTAAAATAGTTGTTTCATTTTCTAATATTACTCCTCTAAGATTGAAAAAGGTTCTTAAAAAAATTCATAATATAAGCACTAATTGAATTACAAATAGCAAGTGTTATTAAGATGAAGTAAACCCTTTTCTTTGGACATTGTATTAAATATTGAGCATCTTTTTGGTTAGTTGAGAATGTTTAAAGCCATGCAATTTTTACGACAGGAATCACCAGCTTGTCTAATCAAACACATGTTGATTATGTTCCAAAGGTTATTGAGATTAGGTATTTTTTTATTACACACCCTGCTTTCAAAACCTTATTCCATAAGTTAGTATGATGTTTACACCTAAGTATATTGCAGGGCTCTCAAAAGTCATGCAATTTAAAAAGAATGTCATAAAATAAATACAGTAGTCATAAATTTTAAGGGGCCCTAACAAGTCATATTTAACTACTGTTATACAGCAGCTGAAATCTTTTAAGTTGGGGTTTCACAAAGAAAATGGAAATCATGTCCTGGAACAACAGTTTAGTTTTATTAAAGTTATATAAAGTTTATATTTCTGTATATTACTCGAAACACGAAGATTTTTTTTTATGGAGTTACAGTTTAGAGTTTAACTATATTAATTGAAAATATCAACTTTATATTTAATTTAGAATGTAGAATGGTGTCGTTGACCACTTTGGCTCTAATTTGAATTTATATTCTCCAGAAAATATTGTATTTTGTATAGTATTTACATTTTTCTGACATTTGCCATTTCACCCCCCAAAAAATGTGTTCTTTTAAACGTCTTTTTGTATGTTCTGTTTTTACGGCTAAAAATTAATTGTCGTGATACATGTAACTTCTAAACCCACCTTGCGACTTCAACCAGATACACAATTTTAATTTAAAAATTCGTAAAACTATAATTAAAATACTACAATTTTGTGTTGGGATCACTGGTGTTGGTAATATGTCGCTGAATATAGCTATTTTTTATTATTTATATATATCGCAGTGGAACTCCGATTTAATGTTATTTGATTTTACATATTAATGTTTTTGTGGGGATCTTGACCTTTAGGTTCAAATATACAGGAAAATGCTTCTAAATTATGATCTTAAAACTCCATGTGATATTTTTCTCACATACTTTTACTTAATTAGTCGGGCATTCAGCTAAAATTTTCAGTTGATTACCATCTTTCTGTTTGGCTTTTTCTCAGAATAATTCACTTTTCAAAATATTGCGTAAAATATTGCCTGCTTTCAAAGGCACGAGATTAATTTGATATCTAAACATGCAATCTATATACAGTGGAAGTCCGTTATAACGAACTTCAAGGGACCAACATTTTTTGTACGTTATAGCCGACGTTCGTTATAAACAATTAAAAAAATAAACCCAATTAAATACCCATTTATTAAAAATAGGTAGCTTAATAGTTCTTCCATAAGCCTCATTATTGGGCTACAAAGAAATGCTTTTCTAATTGTGTAAATACTAAACCAGGCACGTAGCCGGCCTCGGTGGTCTAGTGGTTAGCGCATTTGCCTTTAGATCCGAGGGACGCGGGATCGAACCTGGCCAAGGTCGGCAAGATTTTTCTACGGAGAAAAATTTGAAAATGCGCCTTCGGTTGGATAAGAAGTAGGTCCCGTGCCACTGCGATGTGTGACACGTTAAAAATCACTACTGGAGTTGGAATTACCCCAGATAGGCAAAATTCTTAGTTAGGATGTACAATGGACCAAATGTGGCCTAAGTGCTTCGAGATGCTTGGAAAACCGCGTCCTAGATCTCGCTCATTCAAAGCAAGCAAGCAAGCGAGCAAACCAGGCACGTAAATTCCTTTCTCATAGTCATAAATCTGCAATGCCTTACAGAAAGATAATGTTTTAAAATATTCTTGAACAAAAATTTTCAAAAATTTGTTGTGGATGTCATTTTTAGCACATAATTACTTGTAAGGGCGTAAAAAGTTGTTCGTTAAAACCGCATGTTCGTTCTACCACGATTCGTTGTAAATGCATTTATTTACATGCATTTTAATACATTTTTGCCGGGACCTAAAATTTTGTTCATTATAAGCGGATGTTCGTTATAATAGGTATTCGCTATAACGGACTTCAACTGTATTGAATTTTCTAAATAGTTGGGTATTTTTCAATTGTAGTTGATATTTCTATTCTTATTTCCTTTACAATTTTCTTCAGCACGTTTCAATCTGTGCACAAATAATTGAAATACTTAACGCATTTTACTTCTTGCATTGTAGTACATATTTGTGAAGGTATATTACAAACAATGAATTGAAACAAATAAACTCTATTTATGTTTTAACAACATTTATTATCTTGTAAATAGAATGTTGAAATAACATTTTTATGTCGCAAGTGATTGGATATTTTATTTATTGCTTGTTTTGCAGTAACCATATACATATTATGGATGTTCGAGTTAACCGCACAGCAACAGCTGGGACCTTCAGAACAACCAGAAGCATTTTTAAATGGATCATCGTATATTAGGTTGGAAACGACCGTATCTCTAAAGCGGCACACCAGCTTTAGTTTTAGATCATGTGCTGGTATGTAAAATACAAAACACAGTTTTATTTACATGCCATTTACGAATTATTTATTTAGGAGGTGAATTGTTTTCACAACAGCGTAAGGACTACTTAATTGAGCTCTCTGTGAATCCAGAAGATGTTCTGTTCAGAGTCAGGACCCCTGAAAAATATTACGAAGCGAGAATACCGGGAAACTTTTTAAACAACCGATGGCACGTTGTCCATTTAATTTATAAACTTGGAAACTTAACATTTACTGTTGACGAGGATAGCCAGGTATGGGTCAAGAGTTTAAAAATAAATAGTCTAAGATGAGAAATTAAGACGATTTAATTAAGATTACTGTTCTCACTTTGAGTCCTCACCTAGCCATACACAATAGTGTTCAAATTTGTTCTGGAGTACTTGCCGGTGGTTTTCAATAAGGCTTCAGACTTGTTGGAATCCTTCACTCAAGCCCAAGTGGTTTTCCTTTTTCAGCAATATTGTTGTAAAGCAACTGAATACATTGATGATGACAACTCATACGATAACAATTAATCGAGGGGTGTCTCACCTAACAAGATTTTGTACCAGTACTGTATAAACCGTATTTTTTTTTGTACTGTACAGTAATGTCCAGATACTGCCTCTTAATGCACATACTGCATAGTAATGCACGGGTACCGCATTCTAATGTAGCATAATTTGTAGGAAATTAATGCACATCATTAAATGATTACACATTTTCTATTAACAGAATGAAGATCAATACTTAACACAAATGTTATTAGTAAGTATATTTGAACGTAAAATACATATTAAATACCTATTCAATTAAACGATAAAGTAAAATTGTTGGTAAAATAGTTATTTTTTTTTGTTTTTTGTTTTATTTCTTTATATTTATTATTAATATGCAAACAGTCTGATCGACTTATGTATAAAGGCTCAACTCCTTTCACATCTACAGGCCCGCACATCAAAAATTGATTATCGATTTCGTGAATATCTTCGTCTTTTTGGCCATTTAAATGTCTCCATAAATTCAGTTAAAAATTTCACCTTTGAAGTTTTCTCATCTGTTAACTGTATAACTCGTCCTAAATACCATGCCTCACCAAAATATACAGCATAATATTTTTCCAAATCAATTTGCAAAACTTCAAGTTGTTCGTGGTCACCTTCCGTGTTATCTTCCAAATTTTCACTCAATGTTTCACTTTCAGACTCATAGTTTCCACTACTTTCATCTGTTTCTGTTTCAGAAGACGTAAGGGATGGCTTTTGAGAATTTTTTTCATGATATTTACGTTTCGTTCGAGGTTGTTGTTTTATTTTTTTGCTTCTCTTAACGTTTGGGCTTCTTTTAGTTGTTAAATTAGTACTCTTCATTCCACAAAGTCGATATAAGCGATCACTTCAGAGTCGACCACTTTTTTCACTAAAAAACCAGCAAATTGACGATTTTCGAATCACAGCGTGCTTATTATCGTTTAGAAGTACATGCAATAACTGGCTATTGCACGATGATTTCTTCCCAGAATAGTCTTTAAAGTTTTGACCCTTTAGATGTTCCAGTTTCGAAAGATCTTCTTCCATCTCTTCCATATAATTTTTATTAAAATCTGATTCATCGTCTATGACTACATGCTCGGTTTCACTATCTATATTGTGATTTGTCACTTTCTGAGTCTGATTCAATTATATTGTCGAGTATATCGCACCTTTCAGTACTTAGATTAAATTTGGGTACTTGCATTTGAAAATGACAGCAAGCATCTTCTTCCTCAGATTGAAATCGAATTCCAAGCTTTCTGGCATCACTTTTTGCATCTGCACAATCTTGCTTTAATATGTTTACAATTTCCAATTGCGAGGGCAAATTTTGAAATGTAAAGGTTGTTTTTGTACCCAGCCGCTTCATTTCTTCCCTTGGAAAGTGGAATGTGTCACCTACAATAATGTTCAACATTTTAAAATATTCACAAGAAATGTTAAATTCGAATTTTTTTAACGAAAAAAATCAAGGAAAAAAGCTCAATATGGATTAGAATAATATTAGAAATTTCATAAGTTAAATTAGTCAAATCCGAGAAAATTTCGTACTTTTCTCAGTACTGCTTTCAATTAAATAAAACGAGACATAGCTAAACTTAACGCAACCTCGAAAAGTTAAGCTTACAAACTTACCTAACTGTGCTTATTTCATTCAACATCTCAATTCGATTAAGTCTTCTTAGAATGTCCATAATTGAAAAATTAACGATCGTTGAAAAAGTTGTAGTCATAGATCTAGTTTGCATAAATATTTTCTCACATTGTTGACTTCCATAGAATCATGGTATAAAACATTGTGGCTCCTTTCTACACTTCTCAATTAATAGTAGATAATATAGCATGTGCATTCAACTCTACACAAGAATAAGCATTTGACGTAATGCAATTTTTTGTTATGCTGTATTTATTCAGTGACAACCATGACCTCCAAAGTCTAATAAAAAACGTTGTATACCATATTTTATATAATCTCTCTTCTATTTTCAAACTTTTTTCTAAAAACTGTCTAAAATATGTCTCGTCAAAATCAAGAATTGCTTAGTGGCTTGACTATCCGGAATGTTTTCCAATAAATTAATAACCACCCAAGCGCTTAATCGGTCAATTGCTTTGAAATTCATTTTGTCTGTGGCTAGAAAATATTAGATACGGGTATGAGCATCTTGAGGTAAGGAAATGTTGATCCTTTGTATAATCTTTAATAAGGAGTTCTAAATGCGATGTCGAAACAAAGCCTTCTCCCATAATTAAAGATACATTATTGAGCAACTGTGTTTTCATTTTTGTTCCAATATGAACCGGATCTTGAATGCATGTTGCCTTTTCTATATTGTATTCCATGTGGAGCGTCCATGAATGTTCTAAGTAATTCGGCTCGTAATTCGGTAAAAATGTTTTATTTACTTACCTGAAAATATGGATTATAAGGACAATTCGGTTGTTGACTTATTACGGGTAGTTTTGTACTAGTCATCATTGCCTTAAGACAACGAGGGTCCCCATCTGAAGCAAAGCGATCTATCTGAATCCCTTGTAAGGTTGCTTCTTCTTTCAAATAAGACCATCTATGTAAAACGTCTTGACTTGTGAATTTGTTGTCACTTCCAAAAAAGAGCTAAACAAAATGCGGGTGCGTTCTGAATTAACGGTTGTACCATGAATGTGTATGTAGTGGTTGACATAGCCTCTTCTTTAAATGCCCTTTCAATGTCAACCGAATTGACAATAAAATGATCGGTCAAAGGAAACCCTGATGTTTTTGATAGGGGAAGAACAAATCCGATCATTTTATTGCTTTTCGAGTCATACTGAATTCTTTTGATTACTGATGTCTGGTCTTCACTTACAAATACCTTCAATGGATAATCCCTTTTCATTAAATATTCTTTTACTTCTTCTAATCGTACAATTCCTTCAATATATCTCTTTGTGGTATCTGTGGGTCTATGTAAAGTCGAAATTGAAGGAAGTGCATTGGGCGTATTACTTTTGAGGGCTTCATAAAGTAAGCGACCACCGATTATGAAAATGTAAAGGCTAAATAGTTTTAATGCTTCAGAATATCCATTGCCATACTTGGATTTTTTGATGTTTTCCAAAGCATGGTTCTTTAAAATGTCTAAAAAATAATCTACAGATATTTCCGTGGATGACTGTGTTACATATAAATTATCCTGAAGAGAAACTTTAAATATTTTTATTGCATTCAAATCTTTTATTTGCGTTTCGATATCTTGTACAATAGCATAGAAATCAGTTAATTTTGTTTGTCCTTTCGTGTTGGCCATCGTATTTAACCGGCTATAGATGCATTCTTGTCGCCATCTTTTAGTAATTTTTGGGGACAACTCTGTAAGAGTGGCAGCAACATTGTCTGTTCCCTGAACAATCCTGCTCGCAGAAAAATCCAAATTTTCAATGTTAGTTTGACTGCTTTCATTGCTTTCCAAAATTGAAGTGCTTTTAGATGTTTCGCCACTTTGCAAAATAGCTTCGAAACTTTCTTGTGAATCAATAGCGTCTTCTGCAGTGATAGATAAATCCGAGGATAAATCATTGTTCCCAAGAGTTTTCGAGTTGCTTTCGTTATTACCTGAGTTATTAATATTACTCTCAAGACTACTTTTATTAATCGTATTATAACATGACAAAATCGTGGCGTTTTTTACTTGCTTCTCTTGTCTTTTTAATTTAGTGTTGCTTTTAAAATGTGTCTTAACATGTTTATTAAAATTTGAAAGAACCCATGTTATTCCAAAGCGCGTTTTCTGACCGTAAATTCTAGATCAAAATGTACATAAAAAAACACGTTACTTTTGCTGCTGAAGTCCCATCCGTTGTAACCCAGGTTGAAACTATTATATTTTCGGCGTCGTTAAGAGTACGTTCCGATTGATCTTGAGGAAGTTTTTCTTGACAGAATTTCTTTATGTATTTCAAGGCGACTTCTTGGATGTGCTTTCTAATATCCTCACAATTTCTTTTTTGGGAATTATTTAACGGATTCGATGTATCATTATTTCTGAATTTTTATCAACCGACTCGTCAACCGAGTAATCAGTCCCCTCTGATTGGTTTTTTGTAGACTATTCTGATCTCGGTTCTGATGCAGTAGTTCTTCTAAGTTTATTGCACGATCTTCTAATTCTCTTTGATTTATCACTGGCCTCTTCAGTATGGCTGGATTGGAGTTTCTGAGTACGCTTTCTAGAAACCAAACGATCTCAAGCCTCATTTGACAATTTTAATAAAAGCTTTTTGTATCCGTCAGAAATTCTAAACAACTCCGGTTTTTTTGAAAAAAATCAAAAAAAAATTTTTAGTTCAGATTCATCCAAAAGTTGGTGCAATTCTTGACTTGCGAATTTATTCATATTATCCATATCATTATCCGTTAACTCTGACAACGAAACTAAATTATCAAATCCGGTGTACTTCAATAAGCTTTTTAAATTATCTGGAAATTTTATTCCAAAGATGTTTTCAAGATGTTCTATCAAAGCTTCGAAGGAGTTTTTGCGGCAGTTAACATTATCAATAATTTCATCTTGCATTTTAGCTATTTGAATCTAAATATACAAACAAGCAATTTTATTTACTCAAACCACCGAAACTATATAAACTAGCGGCAACAATTAAGGGATATGGGGATAAAGAACGTTGAAGAACATCTTGTTAGCAACGAAATATAAGCAAAGTGATGTTAAGGGTTGTTATTTCGATGTTTTGGTCCATATCCCTTAATTTTTGCGGGCAGTTATATATATTTCAAATACTCCCTACCGTTTACGAATTAATAATAATCACTAAGTAATAATACTCACCGTCTCTTTTAAACACACCTGAAACAGCAATAATTTTTGCGAGATCTCTGTGGCTGGGGCGCTGTACGAGTTCACCATCATGTACAGTAATGCACATGTAATGTACGGTAATGTACTTGTAATGTATAGAAATGTATACAGTGTGACGCCCAGCTAAAAGAACGGCGACACAGTGAAGGAAATAATTTTTCCTACACACAAGAAAATATCTAACGACAACATCAGTAAGGTCCGGGTATCTAGACAAGGGTTTGACCAGCGTCGGTCGGAGAAGGAAGGGTTCAAAGTATGTGGGTGCCACTTGTTTAAAAAAATAAACCCTTGGTCTCGAAGATGACGTTGATAAACAGGAATCTCCCGGAGAAAACAAACTTACCTTACTGATACCACTAAAGTCTTTCATATATCTACAAGACACAATAAAACAACAAAATACTTGACGTAATTCTCGAGTATAATCAATAAATGGAAATCAAATTACAATTAAATATAAAGGTTTGATCAAATAAAATCGTTCACTAAATTCTGTATATATATATATATATATCAAAAATATTGACCCCAAATTGGTCACAAGTATAAAATATAAATATCTTTTAAATAAAGAACAGACCACAAACGTCCCTGTCTGATTTAATAATTCGTGTAATGATAAAATTAAATCTTGGGGAAAGCGATAATGCGTCAATAAGAATTGGAATTAACCAGAAGCCTTAATTAGCTTCGCAAAATAATAAATCAATACGTAACACGCCTAATTCACGATAAACGAGATCTCGATTATGTAAACTTAGATTAACCACCTGTAATTGAGGTATAAGCGCATCGACAAAAAAAATAGTTCACGCAATATCCTCCCTTATTGAATGTATGCGTCAATAAGAATTAAATCAGAACCTCGAAATATGCGGACCGTTTACAAAAGTTATAAAATGCAGTAAGTGTTAAATTTATAAAAGAAATAGTTGTAAAATTATTTCGGTATAAATTGTATAATTTGAATTTGTACAATGGAATGATTATGCGGTCGTATTCTGCCGGATGGTCTTCAGAGTCCTTGAAGTCCGTAAATTTTAAAAGAATATTTTAGACAGACCTTTCTAGATGAAAATTCCAAATACAGCGACCACCTGAGCTGACAGCTGGCGTCCACACTCGCACATTTGGAACTTGGCCTTGCAATTTTCTGTGGCGTATATACGACTCGAAATCTTCTCCAAATTCTTCGATGTAGTTATAAAACTTCCAGCAGTATGTAATTTTCCACAGCTTCGAAGTTTTTGTAGATATTCAAATTCTCAGCAGCTACGAAATTTTTGTAGATATTCAATTTCTCGGCAGCTACGAAATTTTTGTAGATTTTCAATTTCTCAGCAGCTACGAAATTGCCTAAATAATTCAAGAGACTTAATAAAGCAAAAAAAAAATCCAACTTCCTCAGCTTACCCAAGATGTAAATCGGCAATAGAAGACCTCTTCAAGGGTGTAATAAATTGGTTAAAAACCCAGGGAAAATCTCACTAACACCACAAGGTTAAGATTCCCCTAAAACTTGAACTTTTCAAAAATTAGGAATAAATCCTTGGTCGAAATTGACCGCGATGAAAATCAAGCTACACGACTTGTCAGGTAACAGAATGAGAATGCCCTCTCCCAGTTCGGAAAACCCAAAATCTACGAGAACATTGTAAGCTACTCATGCGCGAAAGCCAAAAATTTGAAACTGAAATCTCGAGGCGCGCTAATCACACACTCAAATTGAAACAACTCAGCAACATACACTGTGCGTCGAAATCGCACGTTACAACAAATTGTCTAGTAGTGTGCAGTACTGTCTACAGTAATGTCTAAATTTTGTACAAGTACAGTAGAGAATGAAACACCCCTCGCAATTAATCTTTATTATTATAATTTGTTTTCTAAATTTTAAATTTCAGTTATTATTGTTGAGTTTTATGTATTTAGATTACCAATAGGTGTTTTGTGAGATACCTTTTAGAGTGTTACTATAATTACTGTATTAATTAGATTTATCAATTTTTAATTTAGTTCCAAAATTTATAATTGCTTTGAGCATTGTCTTAAAGCTTACGCACACTGGGCAGTAACAGAATACGATCCGCTAGAGCTACCAATATTCTGTAAAACTTGGTTAAAAGTGATTAATTAACAGGAATTCTGATTGTCAACTGACTCATGCTTATATTATTATTTTTTGTTTTATCGTAATAGGAATAATATATATCCACAAAAATTATGAAAAAAATGAAACACTTGTAAAATCCTTGACGATTAATTTATATTTAAAAAAGTCATAAAATCATAATTAAAATACCAATATTTTGTCTTGTATAGCTGAAATAAGCCAACTGAATTCAAAATTATTGTTAATTTACAATTTAAACTACAGAATTCTTTGTGAATTTGGAATATCTCATTTTTCAGTTGTTGGCGAATTCAACGTATAACTCTGAGCTACTAACCAGCCCGGAACTATACGACGATGGAGCTATCCTTATTGTTGGAAACCATTACAATGGCTGTATCTTAGAGGGCCCGTCCATTACCTTCAACAGCAGCCTTATACATCCACATAATGTTATTTTTGGCAATTGTCCCATTCCCATGAACAGCTGTAAATGTTACATTTATTTTTGCTCTTCAAATTTTACATATTTTGTTGTAGGTGTTCCCAGAGAAGACTTTAAGGAAAGTCGTGCAATTGACTATTGCACAACAGAACCGTGCATGAGACACGGTAGCTGCCAGAATGGACAAAATTCATATACATGTGTATGTCTCCCGCGCTATTCCGGAAAAAATTGTGAGATAGACTTGGGCAGTCTCTGTGATAAAGACCCAAACCTCTGCAAGAATGGAGGAACCTGCCACGAAAATAATGGGAACTACAACTGCAATTGTTTGCCAGGATTTGAAGGTATGTAATATCTTCAATAATTCAGTGTAGCTAAAACGTTTGTTTTGTAGGAAGATATTGTGAGCAGGAAGTATCGATAAATCCACTTTGTACTCCAAATCCATGTTTGAATGATGGTGTGTGTAGACCTCACCCATCATCTCCTAGGATAGAGTGCATTTGCTTGCCGGGCTTTACAGGGCCGAACTGTGAAACAAATATAAATGAATGCCAACCGAATCCTTGTTTAAATAATGGCATTTGTAAAGATGGTAACAATAGCTATACATGTGAATGTGGTCACACTGGTTATTCTGGTAAAAATTGCGAAATTAACGAAAACGAGTGTCAAACTAACCCATGTCGTAATCACGGTACATGTTTTGACACCTATGGTGGTTATGTATGCCAATGTTCTCCTGGTTTTGATGGAAAAAATTGCCAATACGTAAGTAATTAAATTTTAATTCAGTTTAATCATTCTATACCGTTTGAAATTTTTCCCAAAATTAAACAATTTTAGAATGTTTATGAGTGCATCTCTCAACCTTGTTTAAATAATGGCCAGTGCATAGATAAATTAGGAAGCTATGAATGCCGTTGTCAACCGGGATTCACAGGAGAGAATTGTGAATTAGAAGTGCATCAAACTGTTTGTAAGTTTCTTTCACAACTATTTTTATGACTTACGCACAATTCTGACTCTGTTTACTACACAATGCACACCTGTAGGTACACATCCTAATTGTTCTGTCGACATCGTATGCATTAATAATCCTTGTCTGAATGGTGGCACTTGCAGCCCTTCTATGGGCTCTTATAATTGCACGTGTGCTGCAGGATTTACAGGTATGACTTTTACCATTATAATTCAAGTTCAACTAAAAACTAACTCTGCATTGTTGTTCGTGTTAGTTTGGCTGTTATTTTATAAATTGCTTGTTGTTTGTTTATGTGTGTGGGTTATCTATGGCTGGCTTT
The DNA here is from genome assembly GCA_014611495.1 of Limonius californicus. Lineage (NCBI taxonomy): Eukaryota > Metazoa > Arthropoda > Insecta > Coleoptera > Elateridae > Limonius > Limonius californicus. The sequence continues at coordinate 10,782 of JABXWE010000734.1, read as the reverse complement.
TGCTGATTGTTGCTTGCACTGCTTTCACTGTTACACATTAGGCCCCGCATGCGAGCGTTTGGAGCTGTGCCAGTGGAACACCTGCCGGAATGGAGGCATCTGCCGTGAAGACATATTTTCCTATCGTTGTCTGTGCCCAGAAGGTTTTAAAGGCTCGGACTGTAGTCAGCAAGTGCAATGCGCAGATGATCCATGCAAGCATGCTATAACTTGCAAGGATTTTGTAAGTAACTGCTTCTATTAATATTTGATGTCTTTGGTTTTGTATTATACAAGGGTTGTCCGTAAAATAAGGTCTCCAATTTTTTTTCACAAAGAAAAACATGTTTATTTGCGATGAGTTATACATTGTTGGAAAGCCTGGACTTTCTACTATTTTTCTACATAATCCCCGTTACGATCGATGCATTTTTGCATGCGCTGTAGCATTTTTCATATACCCGTGTCATAGAACTCTCCCGCCGCGGCGCGCAGGTAGCGTACGACCTCTTCTTTCAACTCCTCGTTGGTCCTGAAATTCATCCCACCCAGGTGTGACTTCAACGCAGGAAAGAGATGATAACTCGCACGACAATATCCCCTTCCTATCCCAAAACACAGTCGCCATCACTTTGTTAGCAGACAATGTTTGTTTAAACTTTCGCGGCTTTCGGCGATCCTGAATGCCGCTACTGACGGGACTGTTCTTTTGTCTCTGGTGTCGTGTAATGTACCCAAGTTTCGTCGCCAGTGACAAATGAATCCAAGAATTCCTCGCCCTCTTCTGCGTAGTAATCAAGGAATTCGCGGGCCGCTTCAACCCGTTGCCTTCGGTGAGCATGCTGGGAACCCACCTTGCACACACCTTGTTATAATGCAAATGTTTTACCAAAATCTTGTCAATAATAGTAGTCTTACTGACATCAGGGATCAATTTGCACAGCTCCCGAATCGTCACCCGTCGATCTTTAAGCATTACCCTCTCCACTTTTGCAATCATTTCCTCCGAAACCGATGGCCGTCCGGCGCGCTGTTCATCATGGACATCTGTACGTTGTCACGCCTTTAATCTTTACTATATACAAAATTTAGTTTAATTACAAAAACAACCTCGCAACTCCGCCACTGCTTAGATAGAAATTAACAAGTTGACAAATGCCAGTATCCCGGAAACCCAATCGAAGAAGGAGTAGGTTTCAACAAATAATTAATTAATAGGCGCCACTGACTTGTAATCTACTAATATTGTCCCAGGTGGTAAAATGGGAAGTCGGACCCTAAGATTGTTAATCACCTACCTTTTCTATCTCGTATCTCCCTTATGTAGCTTATTTACAGATCGTTTGAAATAAAAGGAAAGACAAGTTGCAACCAAACCTCATTTAATGACTAAATATATAACACAACCCCCACAATTATAATCGTTCGAAACAACAATTAAAAAAAACCGTCTCAATTTTACGTTCCTGAACTAAAAATTAATAACTTACTTGGGCAAGACTCAAACAACTTAAGGACTATAATTGCGCTTATTAGTACAAAATAATGTTAAATTTTTACGCAAATACGAGGCCTCCGAAGAACGATATCATTCGATGATCATAAACACCTATGAATAGCAATGTTCAAACTGAGAACACATTAAAACGCAATACCGTCCCACTCTTGGAGTACCCTATATATATGGTTTACGTAAAATTGGTTCCCCCAGTAAACGAATTATCACAAGTTGTACTTATTATTTATACATATTCTCTCTAAACCCCAAATAGTACAATACAATGACCCAAATCAAAGAACGCATTAATTACTAATCGTAGATAGTGAAAATATAAATAACAACAGCCAGGCTATAAAATTTAAAACATAAACAATTTTTATTTCACTTCCCTTTTAATTTGACACGGCTATCATTACGACTGTCCTCCAAATCTGTTATCACCGGCTTCAGGCGTGTCTGTTCCGTCTGTGCCAATCAATGGCCCCCAGGTAACTCTGCGAAGACCGCTTATCACTTTGGGCCAAATGGTAGAATGCAGAATCTTTTGGATTTTAATTACGGTTTTCCACCCGTGCGACGTATTTTGCCTAAATTTATTCGTTGGATATTAGAATTACAGTTCAGGAAAGATTTAAGACTGAACAAATTTCTATAAATGTTTAACTCACCAGTTGATGGGACTGGCATACCAAAAAAATATCGTCTTGACCGGAATAATTTTTATATTGGACAATTAAATTCCTGCAGTATCAATACTTCCTCAATGATAGGCAACAACTCCGGTATAGTGAGTTTCAAATCGGAAAAATGATTTCCAAATCGATAGCGATTCAAATAAACTTCACTCACTCTACACAATTACTGCCGATCAGAACGTCGATTTTTAAGTGACCTCTTTTCTAAACTAGTTGTTCAAACTTTCTCTTCCTCCCCTCAACTTCCGAAATCTAATACTCTGTGTTTCCGCCGATAGTGTCAACTTCGAAATGCAAACATTCCTAAAATTAATTCGCCACTAAATATGTAGAATGGGTTGCCTTCAACCAGGTGCGGAATTCGTTACAACGTCCGTCTCTGCAACATTTTTCGCACGTTTTTGATGTCCATACAGTGTTGACCATACACTCCACATAACTGTCGATAAATTTCTATAGGTCTAGTGTGCTTAGCACATAAAAAACGAATCACAGAACGTAACTCACACCTGGCGGTGACGGCAAGTGAAAGCTCTATCGCGGTCGGCTACCAAACCAAGAAGAAGAGTCGCAGACAGCTCGGAGTGGTGGGGATTTGTAGGCAGGGACTCAAGCTGCACGCCAGTGTTGCCAGATCTTGCGTTAAAGCGTTCCTCGCGACTCTAGCGCCTTGGAGACCTTATTTTACGGACAACCCTCGTAAAAAGAAAAGAAATTTATGGCTGTTACCTGAAAGCAATTAATTTTTGATAATTTGCATTTACCCAAAAGTTTTATTGTTATGCTCGATGTGAGATGATGTTTAGAAAATATATATGTGGAAAAATGCAATTAAATGTATGTAGAGTTACTAGATGGATATGAGTAGCTGTAAGTTCATTCGTGCCAATTAGTAAAAAAATTAAAGTTTGAAATATATTGAACGTTATCTTAATTTTTGGTAAAGGTGGTGTTCAAGGAAAAAAACTATAAATTGACTTGATTTGTTTTACAAAAACCCTCTCGTGGAATTTCTACAATATTTTTAACACACATTAAAATTAAAAAATACTTATCCATTTTATTAGTAATGATAAAATTTAAGCATTTATATTGTCGGAGAATAATGTTTTACAGTAATGATATTATTTTTTTTTTTTTTTTTTTTTTCTTATTTTTTTTTTTTTTTTTTTTTTTTTTTTTTTTTTTTTTTTTTTTTTTTTTTTTTTTTTTTTTTTTTTTTTTTTTTTTTTTTTTTTTTTTTTTTTTTTTTTTTTTTTTTTTTTTTTTTTTTTTTTTTTTTTTTTTTTTATTAATTTTATGGTTTAATTATTTATGCAATATCCAGTAAATTATGTTAATAAATAAAACATAGCTCTAGTAATATTTTAAATTCAGATAGCATGTTATAGCACGTATTGTGATATAATAAATTCCAAGTAGTTTCTCTGTTAAGAAATAAATTAATATTTGGATATAAATATTTTAGATATTTGGAAATATTTTGTTAATATCGAAAGTTGTGTGAATAATGAAGATATTCAAAGATATTTCTGCTTGAATAAATACAATTGTGAGATATTTGTAATTAATATCAATTTTGACAAAAATTACAACCTCTAAAATGTAAATCGCTAGTTTATGCAGGGTGTTTCTCAACTAGTATAAAAAAACTTTGCCGTTTAGTGGGCGAGGTCATTTTGAGTAAAAAAGGTCTAATAAAAATTGATCCTATTTTTATTATTTACAAAACAATATGAAATCAATGTTTTTATGGCTTATTAACCTTATTATCAAGTGGCCACCGGAAAAACATTTATAACAATCAGATTACTTAAAATTGAACTTTTAAACAATCTTTAAATGCAGAACAGTACGCAGGTTATTTTAGAGAATAGACTTCATAGGATGATACTCCACTTAGTATTTGACAAGGCATGTGCTATCAGCATAACGGTGCTTTGCTCGATTATGGAACGCAAGTACGTGCATGACTAAATCTTCATTATCCTGATAGAGGAATTGTATGTGGAGGGCCCATTTTATGGCCTCTAAGATCTCCAGATTTATATCCTCTGGATTTTTATCTTTGGGGTCAGCTGATGTACAGTGGTGAAATACATGCTTATGGACAATTATAGAATCAATCAATGCATCAAATGAAATTTGCAACAACAGTGTAATGTTTTGAGTGCATAATTCGCTGATTTGTGGTTGTCAGGCCTGTATTGAAGCTCGGGGAGCACATTTCAGGCATTTATTACAAGAAATAAATGTTTCAATTTTATTTCCTATGTATTCTGTTTTTTAAATGTCAAGAGTCCACTTAATATTAAGTAGTTGCGTAATTGCTTAAAATAAGACCTATGTTCATCAGACATTTTTTTACTCAAAATCGTCTTGGTAACCAAATGACAAAGTTTTTTGCACTAGTTTTAAAACACCCTATAAGCAATGATATTTTTATCCATACAATACTCTAGCATCTAAAAGATGCTTTTACTAACAGCAAATTTACCTGCATTGCTTCTGGCAGTTGTTATCATTTCTGAGATGGTTTTCAGATAAGCGGTTACTACTGTACATGCGAACCCGGGTGGACAGGACTAAACTGTGATGTTAACACGGACAACTGTTTGAATGAGCCGTGTCTTAATGGAGCAACTTGTATTGATCTTCTAGATACTTTTAAGTGTCAATGTGCTCATGGTTTTACAGGTAATTAAAAAATTTGATTCCCAGGTTACAGAACTAATTTTCCCTTACAGGTTTTAACTAGGTATATTTACTTTCTTGGGCACTTTGCAAATACTGCATGCTTTTAACATTCTTTCATAAGCTTTTTTGTCTCTGTAAAATTCCCATTTTGTCTAATATACACTTGCTAAGATCTTATAATAAAAAAAACATTCACAGGTAAACACTGTCAAGTTGACGTGGACGAATGTTTATCTAACCCCTGTCTAAATGGTGGTTTGTGCATTGACATACAGAATGGATATTACTGCAACTGTACCGAACAGTGGATAGGCCCAAATTGCGATCGCCCTTACGATGTTTGCGAAACAAATCCGTGTTTTAACAATGGTACCTGCATCTCATCACCAAATAAAAGGGAATTTACATGTGAATGTTTGAAAGGTATTAGAATTCCACTTTTTGTTTTTACAGAAAAACATTGTCTTTGTTGCAGGTTTTGAAGGCTATGATTGTAAAATCAACACTGATAATTGCGTAGGAATAAATTGTCCAAAAGGACAGGTTTGTGTAGATTTTGTTGGAGGATATGAGTGTCGATGCCCAGCTGGTTACGCTGGTGAGAATTGCTCCACCTTGGTTGATCCTTGCGTCACAACTCCTTGTGCTAATGAAGGCACTTGCATTCTCGACCCTTCAACTCACAATTTCACATGCACCTGCAAGCCAGGGTTTGAAGGAAAGTGATAGTTATAATACACAACTAGTTAGTACCCTTAAATAGATATTTAGGGTTATGAATTAACATTTTCATTTCTAAATAGGTTTCAATAAATAATTTTCCTCAATTAGTGGGGTACAACCGCTGTTGCACTGCATACTATTAGTTCTGTAATGTGCAATTATAATGGATTATCGAAGTACCTCCTTCTAATTTGTAATAATATAGATATACATACAAGATTAGATTAAAGTAGTTTTGATAATGGAAAAACAATAATTTTGCTTTTTCATATGCAGGTGCTGCATGTGAGAGGGACATAGATGAATGTTTGGTGCAGTCGACCATTTGCAAACATGGAATTTGTGTTAACAAACCTGGCGGTTACCAATGTTACTGCATGCCAGGATACACAGGTGAAAATTGTGAGGTAGACTTTGACGAGTGCCTTTCTATGCCATGCCAAAATAGTGGAACTTGCCTTAACAAGATTAACAACTACGAATGTGTTTGTCCTCCTGGTTACACAGGTATGTATCAAACAATTAGCTTGCCGCTATAATTATTGCATAAAAATTTCCAAATGGTAGGATATCATTATTTTAGCGAAACATCCTTTTTCTTTGATGACACAGGGGGATTCCTAACATATCTTGCTCTTATTTTTGCTTCAAGCAAACAGTATTGAATTAAGTTGCGTTCTACAACACACTTTTAACATCTGTAGTAGTATCTTGTTTAATTTATTATTATTTAACATTTATACTACCTGCAAATCATAAAAACATTAACATAAATTCATTTATTTCATTTCTACTTCTAAGAGCCCCCCCCCCTTGTTGAGTGGGAGATTGCTTAACAACCAGTTCACATAGATTCTAAAATCCTATATCTTTCAAAATTTTCAAGCATCCGCTTATAACTCATTCAGGATGGGGCATGTTAGGCTAATGTAGGGTTCAATCGGAACCCCAAGAGGGGCAGGGTGGCTAAAACAATTGGAATGTTGCAGTGAGAGTGCTATGATAGGTGCAGCAATATTTTTCAATGGATATTGCAGTTCAATTTAATCTCTGATGAAAGCAAAAATGTAAATTTCAAACATTAAATTGTTAAGAATGTAATGGTATCATTGAAACCAATTAGCAAAATAAAAAATGTTTGAAGACAATCTTTTTGGTTAAACCAATTGTTTCGGACTGATTTGTAGATGTGGACAGTATCAAATAGCACAAATACTTTTTGAGGTGTTTCTGAAAAAGGGTTTATGAAATAATCCGTGATTGTACCTCCACAAATAACATCAAACATTTTTTTGTTGACGCTATTGTCTGAGATTATAGCAAGTACTTGATAGCCAATATTCGTCGATATTTCTAATGCTTTTAGTACAAGTTCATGCAGAAAATCGTATTTTAGATTAGAAATCGGGAACAAGCCTACAACGTCTTCATTATTTGAAAACACTGACGACATCATAAAGGCTTGAATAGTTGCTGCTGGTAATTTTTCATTGTTTTCATTATTAGACTGGGCAAAACCTTCAATTTTTCCACCTTTGTAAGTTGCATCTTTTTTAACATAAATTTCGTCTAGCATTAAAATTACAAATTTTTCGTTTTCTTTCAACATTTTCAGTTTTTCCTTTAAGTAATGTATGTGACTATTATCAGTGCCAGAGTTTTTAGTACCCAATTTCAATAATAATCGTTTTAGATGTCTTGGACTAGGAAGCGTCAATAAATTGCTTTTTTTCAATTAAACAATAAGCGCCTGGAAATGTAAAAAATAACATGCTAGCCCATATTAAAGTATCTATCGAATATTTTATTTGTTGGCAGTTAATAAGTCTAATTTGTTCATGACAAAATTTAATTTTGTCCAGTATTACAGGACACGTCGTTTCGTTTTCAACTTTGCTTAGAATTTTACAAATAAATGTAAGACTATTGTAGTATCTTTAACATTATAGTCTCTTATAATATACTCTAACAATTTGATTAAAACCACTTATTACAAACCCCGATCTTACCTATAATTTCCTTAAATTCTTTGTTGCCAATTTCCACATTTTTATAAAAAAAGTTCACATGCAAATCGTTGTGTATGGTTAGGCATTTTTTTATATAAAGTAAATCGGTATTAAATTCGTCTTCAATTATATTAATAATACAAATTTTATTTTCAAAAATTCTGAGAATAAATTCGTCTGCAAACGATTTAATTTTGTTAATAATTTTATTCTTAAGCTCTTCAAAACCTGAAATATTGTCCGCTTCTTTTTTACGCTCCTCTTCAATTTTCTTGCGTTTTTCTTGTTGTAAATGTCTGAAAGTGGGTGATTTTCTTTTAGGTGGTAGAGAGCTGGTCTTATAAGATGGCTGATTTTCAAAAATTGTAGGGTACGCATCTTCAGTTAATTTAATTTGATTTCGTGGTGATACTAAAACTGAGCCATCTGGTCTAAGTATTTTGTCTTCCCGCAGAACAAAATTATCGGAAAACTGCTTAATGCAAACGCGAGCATATTCCGAAATTGCAAAATTATCTCTATTAATAGATTTCATCCATTTCTTTCTGCGAGTTTCATCTTTCGGGAAACGAAATACAGAAACATTATATTTTGCTTCATAATTACTTTTGTAACCTGGCATGCAGCAAGTATGAGGCATATTTCTAAAAGCAAAGACCACGATTCATTTTTGCATAAAGCATAATAGTTTTAAAATTACCTGCTAATTGTTTGATCACAATAATAATACACAAAGCGGGAAAACAAGTGTCTGTCAACAATGCAATTGCACATGTACCTACAAGACAAGTGCACCGGCCACCCTCGACCCTCAACTCATCTCCAGTTGTGACGTATATTAAGTGGAGGGGATTTGTGTCATGGCTAGAACTGTCGGTTGGCTACGCACCAGTGCAAGCGGTGACTTATTAGATTTATTAGAAATGACTTACCTTTTTAAAGATTACACTTTGTTCACTCCGAGATAATGCTTATATTAACAGCATACACATAAGGGGGTTACACATTTTTTCCAATGTTTCAATTGTTGTATTCTAAGGTTCCGGAAGGATAATAATAAAAGAACTGTACGCTTCGGCGTCCTGAATACGAATGCTGTATTCAAATAATAGTAACGGCTACATTTGGACGTGTCTCTTGTACCTAGTCCATGTACAATATACAACATCTCCCTTACAAAATTAAATATAATCCTTATACCTAGATGGCTGCTGAACTGCTCTGCCAGTTCTAGTCACATAAGTAGTATTCTTAAGGCTAGCGTTCACATCATTGCAACTAGTAACTATTCTAGACCTATCACATCTAGGGGTAACTAAAGAATTACCAGTAAGTGGAAAGTCGACATCTTCTGTACTTGGATTTATAAACCTCCTATTTCTAATAACTGAAGAATTATTTTCCAACTGTATTTTGTACGACCTTTCACCTAGTCTTTCTGATATTACACCCTTTTTCCACTCTTTGCAGGGTAACGACTGAAATCTAACTATGCCTTTCTTTTCCAAGGCCGGAAGCTGTTTTACACCTTTTTTGTTGTGGTACATTTCCTGCTTTTTCTTTTTTTCATCGAGATTTTTATTTATTTGTACTCTTTCACTTGGCAGTAAATCTCTGAGAGATCTATTCATTAGAATATTTGCAGGTGAATGTGTGCCATCTATTGGGGTTTTTCTATAATTTAAAAGTGCTAAATATACATCATGTCCACTATCAACTGACTGTTTTAAAATGTTTTTTACCGTCTGTGTATGACGTTCCACCATTCCGTTTGACTGAGCGAATTTGGGGCTTGACGTCTTGTGAATAATGCCCCATTCTTTACAAAACCTTATAAATTCTTGAGAACTAAATTGTGGGCCATTGCCCGACGTCAATATATTCGGAATTCCTTGTCTAGCAAACATTGTTTTTAGACAAATAACTACATTTGCAGTTGTGGTGTTTTGATTTAAACATCCTATCTCAACATATTTTGAATAGTAGTCCATTGCTAGCATATATTGTTCACTATTTAGTTCGATAATGACACACCCAACTTTATATCATGGTTTCTTTGGTATCTCATGGCTTACTAAAGTTTCGGGACAATTGGAATTTTTATTTTCTGGACATACTGCATGCGAGTATTGAATCTGTTATGTTCTTGTTTATACTAGGCCAAAAAAAAGACAGATTTGCTCTTTGTATGGATTTAGTAATCCCCAGCTGACCTACATGTAATTTTTTTTAAATCTCTTTTCGTAACAGTCTTTATATAAGTACATCATTACCCTAAAAATTAAGTTATTACCTATAACTAACTGTTCCCCACGTCTAAAATATTGCGCCTGTATCTAACTTAAAATTTAAATACTTATCGCTATTAACTTTAAGGTCTACTGTCCAACTACTGACATTATTTTTATTGTTTATAGTGTCTACAAACAAATATGAACCACCGTCTTTTTGGCCACTGTGCCTTGACACTTTTTGCCGAACTCGCTAGCTTTAAACTGAAGGGCGCTATGATTTTTTGAAAATTTTGAGTTTAACGCCCAATTACTCGAAAACGGATGAATCGATTCAAATGATTTTTATTTTCTGAATAGTATATGAAGGGTAAAATGAGGTGATATAAAAAGTTTTTTGAAAAATTATAAGGGGCCTAAATTACGAATTTTCAAAACTTCGGAAATTTTCAAAAAATTATTTCTCAAAAACTGCTCCAAGGAATTTTTTTAAACTTCATATGTCGATAGACCTCACAAGGGGCTATCGATATATTTTTTGAAGAACTCCGTAGTTTTCCTGTGGCGCCCTCTACGAAGCTTGGAAATTTGAAATTTCAAACTCCTTTAATTAATAAACGAAAAAAGATAGGAAGCTGGGGTTTTCACTGAATCGCTCAGTACGTAATGGAGCATATGAATATGCAAAGAAATATTACACTCGTGGATATATGTAAGCGCACCGGCCCCCTCCCCCCTATTTTTTAGAAAAATATTTTTTTTATTCTAACGGTTGTTATTTGTTTGCGTCAAAGAATCTTTTTCCGCGAAAATAAAAAAAATCGATTTTTTATGCCCTACAAAATATAATTTCCAGGGACTTAGAAAATTTTACCTCGGTAGCAATGGCGATCGGTACTAGTTAGAACGCGCGACGTATATAGTAGAGAATGATGTATGCCTGGTTG
>JABXWE010000731.1:0-99253 GCA_014611495.1 Limonius californicus | reverse complement strand
TAAAATACTTGCCTGGTAAATATATGTATGTTTCTGACATGTTATCTCGTTCATACATAAAAGATGAAGTACAAGATGATCCCACTATGCTCGATATAGTTCATATGGTTGAAAAATATATAAACATGACAGAGGAAAAGAAACAAGAGTTTAAGAATAGTATAAAAAATGATTCTGAGTTATGCAAATTGAAAGATTTGGTAGTTCATGGGTGGCCTAAAGAATACTCAAAAGTTCCTCAAGAATTGAAAGCATATTGGAATCATAAAATAGACATACAGTTCTGTGGTGACTTATTATATTTGAATGACAGGATAATAGTTCCTAAAGATCAAAGGCAAAATATGCTTAACTTACTCCATGAAGGTCATTTTGGAATAATAAAAACAAAAAGTAGAGCAAGAAATATAATGTACTGGCCTTCTATGAACAAAGACATAGAAAATTTAATTAAAAAATGTAATAAATGTGAAACATTTAGGTCTAGTAATGTAAAGAAACTAGATGAACCGCGTTCCTATATAGTCCGTGATCAAAGTAACAAAGATTTGAGAAGAAATTCAGTTCAAATAAGAAAATCACTTAATACCCCTCAAACAAATGTCGAAGATGATTCTGAACTAGATGAATTAAATAAAAATTTGGTAGAGATTGAGCAAAGTCAAGAGTCATTACCAGATACTGTAACAAGAACAGAAACAAAAAATAATGGGGATATTTTGAATAAGAGTAGCTCACCGGAAATTAGTGTTAGGAAAACCAAATTGCCTGTTAGATTTAAGGATTACATAATGTAAGTTTATTAAAGTTAACATTGTTTAAGAAGGGAGATGTTATGTATAGAGACACTGCCAGTGTGGGGCAGCAGACACAACTAGTTAGTAAGTTGACATGTATTAGTAATGGGTGATGAAAACATCTTAATAAATAAATTAAGATAAACACAACAACAATCATGCAACATGCACCCTAAACTTAACTAAGCGAAATGCGGTCGCCCCAGTCGGGATTCGATCGCCCCAACGGAGCAACTGCATTTAGTGTGACCTCGAGTGGCCAATGCGTTCTCGCACTCGACCACCGCGGTCCCTAAATTTAAGCTTACCTAGATTAACAGTTCCATCAAGTAACTAAAACTTCTATTTGAATATAACAAAAATAAAAACCATATGGTTATAACCTAATTAAAACATCACTCTAGACTCAGGGACTTATTCCTAATCTCGAATAAATTTTACTAGGCAAAAAATCGTACATCGGGACTTCCAGAAATTAAGACGACGCCGTAGAAAAACTCTACATTTACACGTAGTGCGAAAATTGATACGCTGTCCTCGCCGAGTAACCTTATGAGGGTTTTCCCCGAACCGAGTGAACACCTGGGTCTATCACTGGTGTATGGACGAGCTGATTGCAGCTGATCAAGGGAAATGCAATTTTCAAAAACTGTATAACCTTGTCTTATTGTTCACGATTTCGTGATATTTATTTAGGAATTAATTTTATTAATTGATTGGGGTCAACAATTATGTCATTGGGATTTAATTGGGGTTACGTGTACATATGAAATACGATTGTAATATTCCATATTCCAATTTCACGTACAGCAGATATACAGGGTACTCCAATAGGGGTTTGATATTGCGTTGTAAGAATTCACGCTTTAACGATAGTTGTAGATCGTTGCTTACGCATGTATTCGTGACGCGAAGGCCTTCGGAGTTACGGGATGCGCTAAAAATTTGCGAACATATTGTTGTATAGCGCAATACCGGTCCTAAAAATTGTTTGAGTTTGCCAAGTAAATTTTCGTTACATCCCGGGAGAGTAACGTAAAATTGGGACTTCAATATAGTAGTTTAAATCATTGTTCTGCACAGAAATTGAGACCTGTGAATGGGTTTTATTGATTTATTAAGTAAACAGAGATTTGGTTGCAACTTGTGTTTTATTTTTCTACGAGTTATTTGGATTTGTCTACGTAAAGGATAGATATAACTAAAATAAAGGTAGGTGATTACTTTTCTTGGGGTCCGACTTGTCATTTACCACCTCGGACGATGCTAGAAAATTATAAGTCGGTGGCGCCTATTAATTATTTGTTTTGAACCTACTCCTGCTTCGATTGGGTTTCCGGGAATCCGGCATCTGTCAATGTGTAATTGTCTACCTCAACAGTGGCGGAGTGATGAGGTTGTTTTTGTAATTCAACCAATTTTTGTAAATAGTAAAGATTAAAGGCGTGACAAGGTTGGAAGCGCTAATGGAAGAATGTTTACAAGACATAGATATGAGCGATGAGGAACTATATCCTGCTGATTCTGATGATGATGATGCGGATTACGAAGATGATGGTGAGGACGATGACAGTCTTGACACGGAAAATCATGAAACACCAGCAAAAAACGGAAAACAAGCACAAATTATGTTGATACTGCAGCTGCAACTAAAAGTGACAATGAAGTGTATTCAAGTTCTTCATCGATAGTAGAGCCTGATGACAGTAATTCGGGCAACTTTGGAATACCTGCAAACGTTGCTGCTGAATTACAAGGTCGTAGTGAACTAGACGTGTTCCAAAAAATCGTAACTGAGGAAGTATTTTAATTAATGGCTGCGCAAACAAACATTTCTGCTGAACAACAGATTATTGATAAAATGGTAAATCAAGTTATAGGACCAAAATCGAGGATAAACGAGTGGGTCCCCACCAATGCAACCGAAATGAAGAAGTTTTTGGGATTCATAATTTGGATGGGGTTAGACCCTAAACCAAAATTAAAAGATTACTGGAGTTGGAATATTCTTTATGTAGGTGCAGTCTCGAAACTTATGCCCAGAAACCAATTTGAAATTTTGTTGCAGATGTGGCATTTCTTAAACAATGAAGAATGTCCCTCTGGAGCCAGGCTTTATAAGATTCAACCACTAATATATATAATAAACAACAGTTTCAAAAGCTGTATAATACCTTCACAGAATGTGTGTGTAGATAAAAGTATGATTCCTTTCCGTGGAAGGTTCTCTTTTCGGCAGTATCTCAAAAGGGAAAAAGGCACAAATTCGGTTTTAAAGTTTATAAACTTTGCGTGAAGGGTGGCTACACATACCATATGAAAATATACTGTGAGATGGATAACAACACAGGGATGCTAGCAACAGAAAAAGTTGTAGTAGAACTAATGGACGAGCTACTTACCGAAGATAGAAATTTAAGGCCAAGAAAAAGATGGAATAGTAGTGGTAAAGTGGAAGGATAAGAGAGATGTTGTATTCTTAAGTACTAAGCATGGTGATGAAATAAAAGATGTAAGTACCAGACAAGGAGATACTCGAAATAAGCCTACTGCAATATGCGACTGCAATTCTGCAAAATCTTTCATAAATGTGTCCGATAAAATGTCATCGTATTCTACTGCTTTGCGAAGAACAGTAAAATGGTTCTGCAAGATTGCTGTTGAGGTATTGACGGGTACATCTCTAGTAAATGCATGTGTTTTGTACAATACAGTGAATAATACAGCTATCTCAATAAGAACATTCAAAGAAAAACTCTGTTTACAATTACTGAAAACAGACGCGGCCTCTAGATAGATACCGAAAATGGTACCAGTAATCATAAATACATGCAACTGATAAAAGAAAACGCTGTTCTTTACATCTGCCCAGGAAAACCACCAATCTGTGTAGATGTTTTTTTAGAATGCACACGTCAACAATAAAGTAAATCTCATTTACCTACTTTTTGATATTGGCATTATTTTATTTATGTTTACAGGAATACAGAATAATGTCTATTTTATGTTTTTATAATAATGCTTCCGATAGTTGTATTATGTTTACCTAATATTAATTACTTTCATTTTTGCAATACATTTTTTGATAATTATTTGCAATAAAATATGTTCATTGGCGTTCATCCAATTTCTCTGAGTTTATTCCCATTATTCTACAATACATAAGACGTCAAAACAGCACACAGCAGTTACAGAAACTTACGTACTTCAATTTAGAGCTAATAATTAAAAAAAAATTGACGGTAATCAATCCAAAAGAAAAATTTTCACGGGCCATTTTAAAATGATGTAGTCCTGCGCTGGAGCTAACCAGGCAACCCAACAAACACACAGTAAATATGCATAATTTATATACACGCGGCGTAAAATTTAAGCACTGACTATGCATAATATACTGTGTGTCTGCTTAAGTTCGCACCATATGGAAAACTTTTTTATTATTAATTTTACGAAAAAAAGTTATTCTTCATGAAAAGTTCTGCATGTACTAAAATCTAAAATACAATCATCAGATATCAAATTTTTTCAGTCGTATACGAGGTTTGTCAGAAAATATTAATTTTGTCCAACAGTAAAGTAAATTTATTTTTGAAAATATCGGAAACTTTCATCTGTTATCTCTTTATTCGTTAACAATTTGATAACCTTTACGTCTCTTAACCTCTATGTTGCATTATTTTGATGATGCATTAAAATAAATGATACATAACAAAATAATTTATTTTACAATAATTATCAACTACATAAATACAGTGCTAATAATGTTAATTGCGTAACAAGCGTGTAATAGTTTATCATCAATTCACTATTGCTTCAACGTATCCGCCTTCTCTTACAATACAGGTTTCCGTTCTAGAAGAAAATTCCCTCAATACATTTCTAATTATATTCGGAGTTATACCCTGAATTGTTTCCGTAATAATTGTTTCCAAATGTTTATTTTGTGAATGGCCTGTGTTGATATACCTTTTCTTTTAAGTAACCCCATAAGAAAACATCTAATGGGGTTAAATCTGGCGACCTAGCTGGCCAAAAAATATCGGAATATCTATGAATTAACCTTCCATTAAAGATATTTTCAAGGTATTGCCTTACTACCATCGTACTATGACATGTTGCGCAGTCCTGCTGGTACCATACCTGTTGCCGTTCATGTCTTGGAAGATCACGAAGAAAATCATGCAACCGATTTTGTAAAAAATTTAGATATCGTTGACAAGTCATAGATTGTCGAAAAAAAAAGGGGCCAGTTATTTTATCCTTGTAAATGCCGCACCAAACGTTAGTTTTAAAATAATACTGATCGCGAGTTTTAATCGTAAAGTGAGGATTGGAGTCAGTCCACCATCGACAATTTTGCGAAGACACTGTTCCATTAGACGTAAATGTAGCTTCGTCAGAAAAAATTATTTTCCTAGCCAAAAAAGGATCGTCTTCTAGCTTTCCTTGGATAAGAAAACAAAATTCTAGTCGTCTGTCGTAGTCTCCAGGTTTTAAAGTATGGATATTTTGTGGTTTATATGGATGAAACTTGTTCTCTTTAAAAATTTTTGATATTGAATCTTTACCAATTTTATCTGGAAGCGAAGATGCCCTTTTTCGCAGAGACAATTTAGGTTTTTCCACTGCAGATAACATTACATTTAACTTCATCTCCTCACTTGCAACAGGTTTTCGACGTTTGTTTGTGAATTTATTATTAACATCTCCACATGATTTGAATTTTTTCATAATTCTCATTACTGATGTATGGTGTATATTTTTCTCTGGATGTCTGTTGTTAAATATTTCAGCTGCTTCACGATAAGTTTTATAATTATCACCAACGATTAACACAATTTCTACTTTTTCTTCCACACTAAATTTCACCGGCGTGTTAACAAATTTTATTTGAGGTTCACTGTCAAACAATTCTTGCTATCAAGAAATCATTTGTTTATCAGTGCATCCTAGGTTTCACGTAACTACAGTTACATTTGCATTGTTATTGTAGATAAAAAAAGAAAAAAAGATTTTTTTCATGTAATTGGATGTAATTGCATATTTGAACGTAGTTTTTAGTTCTGATCAACTTTTCTTAATAACAATTTTCGATATTGTCAAAAATAAAGGTAATTTACTCTTGAACCAAATTCATATTTTTTGAGAAACCGCGTATACGACTGAAAAAATTAATATCTGATGGTTGCATTTTAGGTTTAAGACCATGCAGAACTTTTTATAAAGAATAACTTTTTTTCGTAAAATTAATAATAAAAAAGTTTTCCGTATGGTGCGAACTTAAGCAGACACACTGTATATGCACATGGCGTTCAAAGTGTTAACTGTGGCGGTAATTATTTGTAATTAAATTGTTGCATACATTTTTTAAAAAGCAAAGATGGGTTTCAATTAAACACACCTCGTATATATGATATTCGGCAACATTTTAAGAGAGATTTTGATTACAAAACGCGTTTTTTACCGTTTACGGGTTTACCCATACCCTGTTGGTGGTAATACGAACTTCTGCTGCGACGTCTTGTTGTTTGACACCCTTACCGATGTCTTCCAACATCTTTAACTTGTCTCCAATACTTAAACATTGTTGTTTAGTCCTTTTAAAAAACCGACGAGTTCAACAGCAACATAGCAACTAACAAATGCAAGTACAATGGTAGATGAAATAAAATCAGTAGTTTGGACTTCCATTGTCCATTGCCAGTCATTGCCAACATATACATGAACTGGTTTGAATCTCAGGCATTAGAAGAAGCGAAGCTCAAGCCCAAGATATGGCTCAGATATGTTGACGATACGTTCATAATTTGGAACCACAGTGACCGACAACTACATCATTTCCTGGAGTACCTGAACAGCATCAAGCCTACAATCAGATTCACAATGGAGAAAGAAAGCGAAAACTCCCTACCCTTTTTAGATGTACATGTGAAGAGAAACGTCGGAACCATCGAAACATCTGTATACAGGAAGCCAACACACACTGGACAATACCTCAACCATGCATCCAACCATTCCACCTCAACCAAGAAAGGAGTAGTTAAATCTCTGATCGACAGAGCATACAGGCTATGCAACACAAGAGCAGGTATAGAACTGGAAATCAACAACATCAAAAGGGACCTAAAACAGAATGGCTACCCAGGGAAAATGATAGAAGAGCTTCTTCGCAGAAACCAAGCCAATATAACCCGCTAAACAAAACCAGAAGAGCAACCAGAAACCCTACTCAGCATCCCATATATCAGAGGCGTGTCAGAAAAAATAAAACGCATAGGAAGAAAATACAAGATCAACACGGTTTTCAAGTCATCAACAACCGTAAGGAGTATGATCTCTAACACCAGACCACACACCAACAAAGATTCCAAAAATTGCGTCTACCAGGTCCCGTGTGAATGTGGCGAGTCATACGTAGGAGAAACCAAAAGACCGTTGGAAGTGAGGCTAAAAGAGCACCAAAGCCGGACCCAAAGAGGAGAAACATCGAAGTCCGGCATCGCACAACACTCCTGGGACAAGCAACACCGTATGAAATGGTCTGAAGCCAAGATCATACACAAAGAAGAGCACTGGTTTAAAAGAAAGTTCAAGGAAGCAGCATTCATCAACAGCAACAAGAAAGTCTTCAGCCAGCCAAGTGTAGAAATCGGCAACGTGTGGAAACCGCTTATTGAACGCCTCAGTGAACTCAAATTACATTAGTGTTTTTGTTCCGCATGGTTTAACTTCGCACGCTTGATCGCTTCACTAACCATGTCTTTAGTATATAAGCTCTAGTAGTCTCTAAGTTTGTTAGTATTCACCTGATGACGACTGTAGATACCTAACAGTCGAAACGTTGTGTAATTACTGTGTTTTTAAAAATAAAGACAATGGAAGTCCAAACTACTGATTTTATTTCAACCACATCATTGTCTACCACATTTATACAATGGTAGATAATCTGCATAGTACGGGATATGAAAATAAAAAAATTATCCTAATTGCATCATTAGAATCTTGAACATTAGCTGTACAGCTGTACAATTTTTTTAACATTTTATAATCCGCTTACAAAATTATCTTTATACTTTACTCAGAACATAAAAGTTTCTTTGAAAAACACAAATAAGAGGTGGTATTCCCTAATCTATTCAAAAGGTTACCTGTACATCTGACTAGCAAGGTAAAAGTTTGAAAGAAAAACATCACAATATGGAGGCTTTACATCATAATTTAGAGGTATTTTTGCATGCAATTGAGCCTGAAGGTCAAGATCCCACGCAAGAATATCATTATATAAAGAAAAACATTAAATGGGGGTTTACTGTGTGAAAGTTCGACAGTATATACATATTTGAATGCAAGCATTATTGTAACAATCCTCGAGACTCTTGGGCGTTAAATTAAA
The DNA here is from genome assembly GCA_014611495.1 of Limonius californicus. Classification (NCBI taxonomy): domain Eukaryota; kingdom Metazoa; phylum Arthropoda; class Insecta; order Coleoptera; family Elateridae; genus Limonius; species Limonius californicus. The sequence continues at coordinate 91,063 of JABXWE010000731.1, read as the reverse complement.
GATGACTTTCTTACCGGGTAAAATACCATCTGGATACTGCGCCCGCAATGATCATATTTTGGCAACCATATATAAATTGTACCATCCACATCATAATGAAAAGGTTGTACCATCGAGTAAAACGTATCGCCGCATTTTGTCTGTATCTGACCTCTCCAAAGACTTCAGTTGGAGTTCCTGCACTTTCTATTATAAACATACTATAAATCCATGCACTCCAAGCAATTCCTAAAGTCACAGACGTCTGAAATTAAACAGTAAGGTTTCTTCATCACAGTCTGGGCAATTTATATTTTACCAATAACGGTTCGAGAAGAAGTAATGGCATGGCTGTTATGGATTTTCCGGCTTCTTTTAATAACTGTATCACAAGCTGTATACGTTTTCTCATTACCAATATAACCAGGATTACTATAAGGGTGATAATGCTGGCGATAATGGCGAAAGGTAAAAAACCTTCCGACGTATCTGTAAGATACCTGCAATTAAAAAAATAATTGTAACAAAACTGTTGCCTATTTTATTACAATATACCATGAATATCCTGTTCCACCTACGAAAGCTAATACAACTCCTATTAACACTGTCCACACAAAAACTCCTGCCATGTAACGCAACACAAGAAAAATTAGAACAGCAAAACCTAAAAATTAGAAAAGGTTAACTTAAATTGAATCATATAAGAATATTAATTGTACCTAACGCAATAAAGCAGAGATTTATAATTTCGACTGAACATGTATGAAGATCTCTGGCAATTTCCTAAAAAAAAATTTATTAAAGGTACGATCAAAATATTTTACTCTTCTCATACGTTTAAAAGCGATTCAACATCGTCATTTACATTTTCTGAAAACTGCCCTGTTGACTTATCTCTGACACAACGATGCCCTATTATACTGAAAGTAAAATTTTATAAATTAATTAAAACCGGCAAAAAGAAAAATAGCAGTCTTACATCGTGTCACTATCACAAAATTGAACACATTCACGTTGACCACCACCATGAATCAAAAGAAACCTACAATAAAAAATTTAAATTATTACAAGCATATATGTTATATATTTTTTATACGTACGGTTTGTGACTCATGTCTTCTGACTTGCATCTACTTTCCAAATCAATCATAAAATCATTTTTGCTTCCACACACATTTCCACAGTTATCATAGCCTATTGTTAGCCGATTAATATCACCATTTGACATACAGTATCCCAGGAAGAAAAACTAGAACAACATAATGATATTTTCTCTCTTCTCTCGTGTATTTAACCAAGTATACTGCATGACATTGAAAATGTAACACCCAGTAAACGCCAATATATTTAATAATACATATAGAGTATTACATGATTAGAATTTCATAGTATTTGGAAAAGGAATGTAGTGTGTATGGAAAGTTTTAAAAAATAAAGTATCTTTTTGTTATGGTTCTATTTTTAAAGATTTAAGGATGTTCTCAGTTTTATTGCTGTTATTGTATTCAAAACGATATTTTGCGATGCCTCGTGTACGTAGATGCGATTATTTTTCAACTAAGTACTTTTGAAAGGGTATCAATAGTAGAAATGCAAAAATCTGGAACGACTTTTCGGAAAATTGCTACTAACCAGAGTTGGCAGAAACGTATTTGCCGCAATACGATGTTGGTTAAGCTGGGCAAAAGAGCAGAGACAACAACGGCATAGAGGTATCGAAACGGTTCACAAATCAAACGACCACGAAGAATGCCTCCTACGAATAAATGCTCTTGGGAACCGACGGTTCAGTACATCAAGATCAATTGCCAATTAATGGATGGCTATCATAGCAATCCACTGCTGGATGTAGGCGTTTTCTATTTCATACCATTGCCATCTATTGTTTCCTTTTCTCATCCACTGGGTTCCTGCCCTTCCTACTATGTCGTGTCTCCATCTTGTAGTTGGTCTACCTGCACTCCTGCGCCCAAGTCTTAGTCTCCGATCCAACATTAGTTTTGTCCATTGTAACGTTCGCTTAGTTTTGCCGCTTCTTATGAATTAAAGTCGTATTTTAATTGCCGCCCATAAGTCGATTACTATTCTATTATCCCCTTTTCCGAATTTCGAAGAACGCTGACGAGTATGTTTAGTCTATATGCCGATCGAAAACGATTCTTAGAATATTGTCTGCAGAATGACCCTGGAAATCCTACGCTCCCCGGAAGTTCCACGTGGAAGATTTTGTTTTCGAATAATTACGTTTGGTTAGACTTTTTGCAGCAGGGGGGAAGGCAGTCACCCTGAGCCTCGGCAGGTGAACGCATGTGGTTTTAAGCAGGAGTTTTTGGCAGCGTCTGTTAGATTAAGTTACTATATCGTTTTTCACGCCTGGTCGCGGAATATTCTACAACATTTCGTCGAATTAAAAAATTAGTAGAGTGTTACGCTTTATCAGATACAATTTAGTGGTTAAATTGTTCTCTCGACCTGTGTCGGATTACAGCCATCAACCCAGTGACTCCTCCACTCTTCCATTGCAGCGTTAAAATCTCGTACAACGGAGGTTTCGTGCCTGATTGCAAGAGCTTGTTTGCTTTGAAACAGCGAGATCTAGGACGCGGTTTTCCAAGTTTCTCTACTCGAAATTTCCCGTTTCCCGAAGAAAGTCTTGGCAATTGCTGTGGCGCAATCGTTCCAATCGTGATCCAACGTTCAGGGGCGTGCCGGCGACTTTTTTTTGCTTATCAAGGGCCTCTCTCTCTCTATTCCCTGCCTGAAGAAAACTAAGGTAAATTTACCAATGTACCATGCAGTGATTGTTTTCCCGTTTACCAGTTCTTTGTTGGTAAATAAGAAACAGAACAGCTTAATTTCCTTGTCATATTAAAAGTGAGGCAACCTTCAGTTGTCCATTGTTTCATTACTAGTCAAGGTTAAAGTGCATTTAATTTGTAAACTCGAACGTCGCTGGCTGCGTAGTTCTGTTTGTTTATTAAAGTAAATGTCGTATGCAAGTAGCGGCGAGGTCTTTGGTTTGGGCGTCCCAAACCTTTGTTTAGCCCATAGTTTTTTTCTGGCTTGTTCTAAATTGTACTATTTGTGTGCTGTATTTTACTCTTTAGATTTGGATGCATTTAAAATGTAGTACGGTCTTCTATTCTGGTGTATTTTTGTGGTGCATGAACTTTGTAAGCATTATACAGGAGGAGGTACAATAAAGGTGAGGTCGATTCCCGTAAACTGTTGGTTTCTCGTCCTTCCTACGAGAACCTCCAATCAGCTGTAACCTGGAGGGTGGCACCCATTAATTTCGACTTACCCTGTATACAACTACGTTAGATTTCTTTTCCTTAAGCATTTCTTGTGAACCACTCCCTACTTCGCTGCACTAAGTCGAAGGCACTTCCATCTTTCCTGTTGCGGTCCGACGAAAAAGCTAGTTGGCCCAACACATAATCTGTCAGCAAATCTATGGGCCACGTGTTCGGCCCATTTCCACTTCAGTTCGGCCACCTTTTCTTCGTTCATGTGCGCGTTGCGTTCCGGCTATTCTTTGATCATGTTTTTTTTGTAAGACTCCATGTCTCAGCCCCATACGTAAGCACGGGCGAGAATACATTGGTCGTACAGTTTTCTTTCTAGCGTGTTGGGTATTTCCGATATAAGACTATCGAGACATTTTAATTCTCCGTGAGATTTCATTGACCTGCTCCCAGGGATCAGAAATCCCTATTTTCCAACATGATACCCGCATACCCCAGCTGTTGCTGTGTACAAAGTTCCCTCGTGAAGCTGATGCAACCGTTCTTCCGTGGTTATCTGATTTTTCGTCCACCAAACGCATACGGGATATTATAGGCTGAAAGTTTAGCAAATTAGATGTTTCCCCGATGGACCTACAGCGCCTCGGAAATGACGTTCAGATTGATTGTCTACGACACCATACCGCAGGAAAACTTCGTGAAAGTAATAACAATACCCGAATAATAACATTATCTGTGATTCCAATAAGCGGCTTGTGCGGTACAGTATGCAACGCGATGCAGCGCTTACCCAAGTTTAAAGCACAACCCTCTGCAGACAAGTGATGTTAACATTATTTTTTGACCATGAAGGATCCTTGTTGATAGAGTTTAAGGAACCTGGAGTAAATGTCAATGCAAATCTGACTTATGGTTTGGGGCATCATAACATATGGAAGTAGGTCCCCTACAGAATTCCTGCAAGGTAACACGAATGCCCAGGAATACATTTGCTACGTTTTGGAAACTGTTACATTGCTCTGTCTCCAGAAACTAGAAATTACTGTTTTCCAACATGATACACGCATACCCCAGCTGTTACTACAAAGTTCCTTCGTGAAGCTGATGCAACCATTCTTCCGTGGTCACCTGATCTTTCGTCTATCAAACACGTATGGGAAATTATAGGCTAAAAGCTGGGCCATTTAAATGTTACCACGATGGATCTACAGTGCCTCCGAAATGAAGTACACATTGTTTAGGACACCATACCGCAGGAAAACGTGATTCGTAACATGTCTCGCAGAGTATGGGAGTGCTTGAAATTTTAATCATACAGTACTCTATATGTAACCATATTATCACCTAAAACTTATTAACATATATTGACATTTACTTGGTGTTGCATTTTCAATGTTATGCAGTATATACTAGGTGTAAAATCATGTTTTATTGTTTGATACATCAGACTGTATCCATTTTTATGCGGTAGTTGCTGTGAACAGAAAGAAATTTAAAACCATGGATTTGTTAGCTAACATAGAATTTGTATGTTTGAAAACATGGAATTTATTTTACAAAGTGTGTTAATCTTTAGTAATAACAAATTTAACTTCATTTAACTAAATTTTCATTTTGTTTAATAAAAGCTTGGACGAGCCTATTCCACCGTATATTTAGATGGAAATAACTGTCTATACATAGCCTTTATCGAATTATAGCATATGTTTTATAACACAGCTATTAAAATATTTCATAAAGTATCTAATAAAGGGTGATTCAATATGGAGTTTCAATGAAAACAAAATGAACGGAAAAATTTAAAAAATCGTGTAATTTTGTAGTCAGTATTTTAGTTCAAATCAATACAATTATGTATGGAAGATTATATCGTTCAAATGAACGCCAGCTCATGTGGCGTGACGTAATGTGCTTGACATAATTTTCAATTACATGACGGTACAACGCAGGCTCTATGCCGAGTATTTCGCGTCGTATCTCCTGTTTCAACTCTGCAATCCTGTTTGTTCACAGGCTCCTACTCTTCAGATAACGCCAAAGAAAGTAATTGCATGATCTCGGCAGTCAATTGATGACGCGGTCAGAAAATCGGGTGCATAGTAGCGCCATTATTTCTGTTGTTGAGTGGTTGGTGGCACCGTCTTGTTGAAACCCGAGAGACCCTGGATGTCCAATCTTCCAATTGGTACCACAAAAAGTCTGTTATCACGCTCCGATAGCTAACGGAATTGTTTGAACGTCGTTTTCCGCATCATCTTCAAAAAATATGGTGTAATTAAGCCAGTGGCGGCTCGTCAAGTGAAGTAGATGAAGTGCCTCTTCACCAAAAAATTTCATTCAATTGCGAATGTTTATTTAAATTACATAACAAATTTTTAACGGCATTATACACCTATTAGGAGTCGTTTATTTATGGCATACATACTCGTAGATACAATAAGCGTAGTGAAAACAAACAAAAATTTAAATTTTAAATGCAGTCCGTTGAGCGTTGACCGTAAAAAACCTTACCTACAACACTTGAGCAATTGTAGTGAAGAGTCGGCCTCAAACGTACCTATTTTATGCACTTATACCTCCGTTGCTGTGGTAACGCCTACGTCACTATCCAGAATAGGTTCGCGGTGCAACGCGCAAGTGAAGAGATCACTCGCAAGCAACCGCAGAACTTCATATTGCGGTTTTTTATTTTATTCGTTCGTTTATGAATTATAGTTAATTGGTAACTATTACTATTGTTGATTGTGTTGTGCGTTTGTACTTTGTACTCGTATCCTGTGTGCTTCTGTTTTGGAAAGTTTACTTTTAACCGTAGATAATTAGCAGAAGAACTATGAATCCTATTAATAACACAGTGTGCAGCTTGTTAGAGACGACATTCAGGCATTGGAAGGAAAAGGATAAAAAAGACGTTTTGAATTCACTGGCAACCTTCAGTTTTTCCGCGAAAAAAGACTTAAAAGATAGTGTAAAATCATATAATCTGACGTTTAAAATTTCTTGGTTCACCGAATACAAATGGTTATGTAGCAACCCAATACTACAAAAAATATTTTGTTGGCCTTGCTTGTTCTTTTGTACACACACAGTCTGTCTGGAACAGGGAGGGATTTGCAGATCTGTTAAATATTACAACGGCGTTACATAAACATGCCAACTCTAAAGATCATTTAATATGTGCATTAAAGTTAAAGAATTTTGTGAAAAATCAAAACACCATAGGCGACGCTTTAAAGAAAACGCGAAACTTTTTAAAGCACAATTTAATGAAAATGTTCGATTATTATTATTAGACTTTTCCTCCAAACAGTTATCGATACAGTTTTGTATTTAAGCAAGCAAGAATCAGCGTTTCGCGGACACGACGAAAGCAGTGACTCAGCAAATTTTTTCTATTTGTTATTATTAGGGATATTATAATAGCACTTAACCAATTTTTTACCCGCGAGCCACCACTGCCACAAGCCACTCCAAACAGTTACTTTTCGAAAATACATTTGGTTTTCGGTTTTGATGTTAGCAACTGAGTCAATTTGCTAAACTTTCTGGGCCGAAATCCAAACTGCGCATTCAGAAGGTGACTTTGTACATCAAAATATTCACGCTAGCACGGAATGCACTTTACCTCGAATGCCATTTTCATAATAGGTTTGGATAATTTTAAAGTGTTGTTCCGTCTTGTATTGCTCCATGACTAACTTTGTACATGTTTCTAGTTACAAAATGTTATGGGCAACCACAGCAAAACACATTACATTTTACAAACATAAGATTAGTTGTGTGACACAACGTAAACACAGCTAATTCGACTCTCTTTGTTCCACTTTCATACATCACGGGAGCAGTCATTTATAGTTGCGGCTAAAACGCTAAAAACTACATTCGTTTACCAAGTTACGTACCTATACAACAAATCATTTAAAATTATAACCAAATTTTGCAACAAACTTGGATGTATAAAAAAATAAACACATTTGATCAATATTATTTGCTACCATGCCCTTTTTACAACGTGTCCCAAAACGTACCGGCAATATTTCCAGGATGAATTCCAGAACTTATTTAGACTCGAAAAGTCCATATAAACATGTAAACGTAACCGTCAACGATTGTTTATTTCATAATTTATGTGGCTAAAATTTTAGTTCAACGGATTTCTGAAATACTGATCTAGTTCCTATAATCGCGTCTTTTGGATGGTAACATTTGAACATCGTTTTTGTCAGTTTATTACTGTGATTATGCATAGCACAACAAGAATATCGTAGAAGATATACCAATAGGGAATGAAGAGAAAGGCCTTCGATAGGGGAAAATGGAAAGCTGCGACAAACCAGTTCCAGGACTGACGACCATGGAGGATACCAATAGCGGACTGCCCACGCGTGCAGTGTTTTTGAATTCACATCGTCAGCTGAGGGAACATGGCACTCTCAATGCAAGACATGCAGTCGGCCAAGGAGTTGTCCGTAGACCCATAAACGATGATCAACAAGTTATTGATTTCTTACAAGAAGATCCGTTTTTAATAAGTGTGCGAAGAACTGCATTACGTACTGAAATATATAGAAACCAGATTTGGAGAATAATAAGAAGTGCTCGCTTACATTCATATCATCATCAAAGAGTTCAAGCTCTAAGTAATAAATATGAAGCTCGTTTAAGATTTTGTAATTGGGTACAAAATTATCTAAACCTACCGCATATTTTATGAAGCTTCGTTCACACGAGATCGTATCAATAATTATCATAATTTTCATGAAAGGGCTGCAGAAAATCCTCATTTAACAAGACGCTCGCATTTTCAACATAGATTTAATGTTAATATGATAGCTGGTATTCTTAATGATCGTCTAATTGGACCATTTGAACTGCCAATGGTGCGAATTAACGAATATTTTCTAAAAAACGTTTTACCCTTATTACTGGAAGATATGCCATTAAATATTAGACGTTCAATGTGGTACCAACACGATGGGGCACCAGCACATCAATGGCTTCGTGTTAGAGCTTGGCTTAACGCGCATTTCCCGGGAAGCTGGATTGGAGTAGGAGGACCCGTAGTATGGCCACCGCGATTAATTCAACTATCTACATCGGGCTTCAATGGAAGCTGGACTATCCTTAAATACAACGTGGCGTAACAACTACAACACTATTATTTAATTACACAGTGAGTTCACGTTGAAAGGAATAAATTCAATAACAGCAAGGGAATTGTTTTTGTTGAAAAAACGCTCGGACACGTCAATTTAGAATTTTGAATTGGCATTTTTTGGTTCATACGTCAACTCAATAGCGCTTTCGGTTTTCCCGGAAGTGACACCAACTTTCTTACTTCAAATACAACACTCTGTATATTTGAACGGATTTGCATAGGTCATCAATAAACGTTTTCAGTAAATCCAAATTTGACATATTTGGCAGGAAAATTTACAGAAATATTTATGAAATTTGATAATCTTATCTTCTGAAAATTGCACTTTGTATATACAATGCGATTTTACTTAGTGATAATTGCTATTATGACACAATTTTTAATTATGGAATAGCTATATTCTTGCACTTGATATCTAACATTTCATTAGATGAGGCCGTCAATAGCAATTTTTATTAAAACAGTGGGAATTTTTCATATTTTTGTAGTTACAGACTAGACTTTGGCAAAAAATTCAATACTTTAAGAGAAAGGGTGTAGAGACATTTAATAAAGTTTTAACCTTAAAAATTGTGTTTTTTAATAGAGCGACGTATAGGCAAATAACGTCACTCTCCGTGAAAGGGAAACTACCAACTATGAAACAAAATACACTCATCAAAATTTGATATAATTTTAATAACATAAAATATTTATAAAGGTGTCAGTACTTTCATTGACTACGATATATGTTGAGGTGCAAATTGTAATTTTTCTGATTAAACAGCATAAATAGAATAATATTGTTGCATAAACATTATTTAAGAATCCTTATTTTTAAACGTTTGGTAAGGGTTGGGATGTACCTAGGTACTTCCTTTGTGCCTAAATACCTGCTGAAGTACTTATTACCGAAAGTACCTTTACCTGTACCAAGTTCCTTTTTTAAAAATACCTTCGTACCTAAACAAAGTAGGTACATACTTCTACACTGCTCCAAGAAATTAACGCACCACAACTAACAATCGCAATATTGTTTAAAGTATTGCATGTAATGAAGTACGTTTAATCATAGATAATGCCTAAAATTAAGTAAACCATATTTTATCGAAATTAATAACAATCAACGCAAAAATTAAAAAATCAATATTCTAAAACTGAAAAATTGTAAGTTTACAAGTTCAGTAGGCTGTTTTCGCCTCGACTTGTTATGACAGCTTGACAAAGATGGTCCATGCTTGAAATTGACACACTTAACTGCTTTTGTTCAAAATTATCCCACATTTCCACTAATGAATTCCCTAGGTCGTTAAAAGTTGCAGGGGGTGGTTGAAGCGTTCGTACGTCTTCCGAGAATGTCCCAGATGTGCTCAATCGGATTCAAGTCGGGACCTCTGGCTGGCCATTGCATAACAGGAATGCCAACGTCGTCTAGGTATTCTTGCACAATTTTGGCTGTGTGGGGTCGAGCGTTGTCGTGCATTAATTGGAAGTTGTCTCTGATCTATGGGGGGCATATGGCACAACATACTGTTCTAAGATATCCGTAATGTACCTGTAACTGTTTAAAGTACCGTTGGGGAAGATCTGTAGGTCTGTGCGGGCCGTGAAAGATATGCCTCTCCATACCATTATTGAGCCACCACCAAATGCAGTCGTGGGGAGAAAATTGCATTTATCATACCGTTTATTTGGCTGTCAAAAAACGCGAATGCGCCTATCGCAATTTTCCAAACAAAATCAGGTCTATTCTGTGATCAAAATGCGTCTTCAATCTTCATTTTCTCCATTCAAGTGGTTTCTAGAAAAATCCAATCTGTCTGCGGTGGTTTGCAGTCAACTGTGGGCCAGTAGCTGGTAATCTGGCTCTCAGATTTCCTTCCAGAAGACGTTGGCGAACGGTTTCAATGCTAACCTGCACATTATGTACTGCTGAATGTTGTCTTTAGAGGGCTCTTGTGGTGGTAAAGCGCTCTCTTAGTGCACGCATTCGAAGAAAACGATCTTCTACAGCGGTAGTAGCACGTGGTCGCCCTTGCCCTGGTCGCCTGCCATGTGCGTTAGTTTCTCTGAAACGCTGGATGACCCGAGAAATGGTTGTGTGTTTCACCCCAAGTCTGTCAGCGATAGCGCGAATAGAATACCCTTCTTCGGACAAAGTAAGGGCTGTGACACACTCATCACGACTTACATTTCTTGAGATACGTTGCATTTTAAGTAAGACTGATTGTAAAAGCAATTGTTTGATGACAGCTACACGATTTGATACGTTTCAAAGTAAAACGAAATTGCAAGTAAATTATAAATGTGCATGTACAATTAATTAATTTTTTTTAACAAAGTTAAAGTTGTAGAAACACACCAAGAGTAACATATTGTGTCTATCAGGTTTGTATCAGACATTCATTCCATGCATTTGGTTGAAATAGATAGCGCACTACTTTTCTTTTATCACAGCATTAATAATAATCGGTGCGTTAATTTCTTGGAGCAGTGTATATTATGTGCCTTACATTTTTTTTATATTTTTCTGATCAAAATTTCTATCGTTTTTTAGCTGATCCATTTGACAAAATGTATATTTTTATAACTGATTAAGTCGGAACAAAAATTAAGTATTCCGGAAAACAAAGTAATTGCTGGAAATATAACACGCCGCAGTCGCCGTTAAAAAATTTTAGCGGTGCTGCCGCCATAAAATAATCCAGCGGCCACCTTTGCATTCCTGGTCTGTATTTGGCAAAATAAAATTTTCATTATTTTAGATTTTAGTTGTTAAACCTTTTTATTTATATATTTTGATATATAAAAACATAAAATAACAGTGCTCCATAGTAATGCATTTTCAAATGTAAAAAAGAATATTCCTGTAGTAAGGCTATCAGTAGCTTAAAATAACTTACAAAAACTTATCTGTTGTTGAGTCATATCTTGAATAATTCCATACTTTCCTGTTAGGATGTACAGTTTGGCATTTAGGTAATAAAGTTTTATTACGAGCTTCAATAAAAGCGTGGTCGGGTTTACATATTTCTTTCATAGACCATGTCCGTTTTGTGTAGCCTAGCGATATACCGCTGTAGAAGTCGTCTAAAATACTTTCTGTTTTTATCCTGTTCATAATCAGCTTAGGTAAAACGCATCAGGGGCGGACTGAATACTTTGGATATTTTCAAAACAAATCAAAACATTTTATTAATTTATGAAAACATATTAAACATATTCAAAATTTATAATACTATTTTGCCCTCGTCTACACCTATGAAATGGCTTTTTAGTACCGCTGACCAAATTCTAACCCCTCGAAGAAACGGGCTTTTGAAATACTATTAACATTAAAAAATCACAGGAAAAACGCCGTATGTCCATGTATTTTTAAAATTTTTGTGTAGGTATATATTTAAAGTAGGACCAAACCCATGTTTAAATCCCTACTCAAATGTAATTACCAGTCAGCAGGTAGCATGCAATCTCTGAACAATAGGTTGGTGCTCGTCGGTGTGTGGTCAGGGCCCTGTTTAAAATTCTTGGCAATTGCAGTAAAAAAAATGCGTATAGGAAATGATTGCGCAGTTCCGCACCCTGCAGCCACTTTAGCCCTGTTTGAGGTAGTTAGTGCCGTGGCACACTAACCCAGGGGGACCGACGGTTTTAGGTACTCTCCGAGGCACCGCAGGTTGCAGCGTTAGAGCGAAGATTTCGGTCACCTATCCAAGTAGGCACCGCGTGGATCGTTCCTTAACTTTGAATACTGTTTGACCAGTACTCGCCCTTATCCGCCACGCTGCTTCCCCGGCAGTAAAATCCGGTGAAGCAAGTTTTTATCGAAACTGGGTATAATTGTAATAAATATAAAATATTATAATAAAAGTATCTAGGTAAGATTGAATTAAAATTACTAGATGACCGACCATCTATTCCTTGAATATTGTTAAATATATTAACGTTATAATGAGTGCTGTTGTCCAGTAACGATATATGTTAAATTTCTTTTGCAAAATGAATCATTTCTTTTCGAAACAATGCTAATTTGGTTATTGTTCGGGGTCAATTCAGCCGTAATTTTGACAAGTCGCAGTTACATCAAGGCTTTCTGGAGACCTTTCGAAAGCGACGATAATAATCAAATTATGGAAATTGCAAGCAGTGATATCGACGAAGACATAGATGCTGTAAATAGTAGTAGCGAAAGTGAAAATATAAATTTAAGTGCAACACACTAGCATCTTCCCGTTGAAGCGCTGCAAATAATTTAAAGCATTTATAAAAACTACAATCTGAATTCGGATAGCCAGTATGGCATTATGAAACGTGTTGCAGAATTGACACAAGTCCCCTGCAGTACAGTGAGAAAAATTATAAACAAAGGGCGTGTTACGCAGCGCAAGAAAAGAACTACTCAGAAATTGTCTAGAATTGATGTAGAAATCAGGGAAACCGTAAGAGATACTATTTATAATTGTTATAGAAAGAAATTAGTTCCCACCGCAAGCGAATTATTTCAAGATATTAGATCAAAACAAATGTACCTTCCTTACAAAAGTTTAGGAACATTACGGTGTTTGACAACAGATATGCGATTTAAATATGAAGTTATAAATAAACGGCAATACATAATAGAAAGCGATCGTATTGTACGGTTACAAGACGAATACCTTAACATGATTAATCTATACCGAAGGCAAAATCGAGCAATAATTTGGTTAGATGAAACACGGTATGATACTCATGACGGCATCAGAAAAGGTTGGACTGATAATTCAACGAAATCCGTCATAGATATTCCACCTTCTAGATGAAAGTGTATAATAATTATCCATGCTGGTAGTGAAAATGGTTTAGTTAACAACTGTTTGAAATTATCAGCAAAAAACATTGGCAGTTCAAGCGCAGATTACCACCAAGATATGAACCCCGAAATGTTTGAAGATTGGTGTTGCACATGTTTACTTCCCAACATTCCGGCAAACAGCATGATTGTGATGGATAAAGCACCTTACCATTCCCGGCAAATTAAAAAGATACCTAACCGAAACACAGAAAAAGCACATACTATAAAATTTTTAAAAGAAAATAATGTTTCAATTTCTGAAAATGTGAAAGCTAAACCAGCTTTGTTAAAACTAATCGAACAGAATTTAAAAAAATTATATTTCGTTGATGAAGCTGCCCTTGCAAACGGTCATAATGTTTTGTTTAATGTTTGAGATTACCCCCTCCCCCCTTCTTTTGCGAATTTAATCCGATCTAAATGATGTGGAGCAATTTGAAAACAAACGTCAGAAAAAGAAATACTTCTCCTAAGTTAAGCGACAATGTTCTGGGTTTTATCAGAGATGCTGTTTGTGAAATTACTAAATATTGGAACAAATGCGTGAAACACATCGTTAAGATTGAACAGAAGTGTGCTCCAAAATATGAAATCAAACCTTTAGTAATTAATTTAGCAGCTGATTCATCTTCTGATACCTCAGAATTAAGTGATGTCGAGTTTAAATAAATTAAACAAATAAAATAAAATGTAGATTTGCGTGTCAAATGTGTATATTACGTAATTTTAAGCATTTCTGGTTGTGTAACATATTTATTTGCTCATTCACCAATTTTCCTAAATACGTTCTTGATCGCCTACTTGCAACGACCCTTACACTTGCAGCTTATCTTTAAGTCAACAGCTTAACCTTCGTTACTAAAAGTTTGGTCCAACTATACAAATAATAATAATAATACAAACTGGCGTGGCGTTTTCATTTTCATAAAAAGTACCTGATATGTATCTATAATTTTCAGGTAGGTACATTTATAAAGTACCTGTACCTGTCCGTAGATACTTTTTTAAAAATGTATGTATCTGTACCTAGAACCTTTTTGTGTTTGTACTTTACCTGTACCTAGGTATTAAAAAAGAAGTACCTGTTACAACATTGCGTTTGGCTAAGATATTTTTAATAAATCAGTTGCTTTATCAATTGCATTTATTAATAACATTGAATATTTCTGCAATTTTACATAAGATAATGATAGTAAAATAATTGCTGCAATTGCCACATCAAACAAAGATCCGACACTAAACATTACGTATTTTTGGAATTTAATTTTACACCGTTATATACAGGGTGTATCAGAAATAGGTACAAATATTAAATCCGATGATAGATTACAATATGTATATACAAACTAGAAAAAACATTTCTTTGGCAATTCGACTCTTAAGATATGAGAAAATAATAATTGAAAATTTGACCAAAAATTGTTTGAGTACCGCAGGATAATAACAAAAATTTGAGTTCAAAGACATGATATGCAAAGGAGAGCAAGATAGAAGTGCAAAAAATGCCTTATCACCTGCCACAAACCAATAGTATTACGTAGGTCAGTAATTTCTATTCAAAAGCCAGACAAGTTTTTACGTGTTTGTCACTTTGGATTTACTTTACAATTAGGTAATAATCTTCTACAGCTTAAATGCATTTTCTATGCATGAACAGCAGTTGTCAAACAAAATTTTATTTTTTAATTCAAAAAAATAAGCTTAATGATTTTTGAAAAATGAATAGTACCATTGAATTCTACTTGAGCCAATCTATTACTGGTTTAAATATTTGTACCTATTTCTGATACACCCTGTATAGATAATAAACAAAATTGAGTTAGACGCAACGGTGTATGAAGTCATTGTATTCCATTAGAGAAAATAATAGGGCAATATTTATATTAGGGGAAGCCCCTACCGCAGTAATTTTCGCCATTTTTTATATTTCAAACGTGCATATTTATGAACAGCATGTATACAAACTCACCAGAATAAGTAAACAACCTCCTTGTAAAGCCAAAAATGGTATATCAGTACGGGAACGGTTACTGGACGCATTTTTCAAGTAAGTATCGTCGTCATTATCGAACTCGTCTAGTAATTCTTGAGAATATGCAGGCTGAAACGAACAAGCAAGATTTAATAATTTTCGGAATACAACATTTCGAGCCTTGATTTTACCGGTGATGATCGCAACCTCTCGTTGAATCGCATCAAAACTTCCATTCTTCAAAGCTTTGTTTCTTCCTCGCATTTACTTTAATGTAAACACCCTTAATAACAACCAAACCGCACCGTCCTGTAGTTCAACCACACTGTCTAATACTCGTAGAAGAGTGAACAAGTGGTGCAACGTAGGAAGCAGTTATCTGAGCCTCTACTTGATAAAAGTGCTGAAATAATACGAACCCGATCCACAGCAGCAACGTAGCATAAAATGCTACGATACAAGCAAACGATGCAGACCAAGATTGGTAAGGTCTGTTTTTGTCCCGCAGTTCATCCGCCGGCTAACGCTTCGAAGAATACAACAGAAGAAAGCTATCTTTTATACCAGTGTTTCTCAACCGGCGGCGGTCTGCGACCCTAGTCTAAATTAAAAATACATATAAAGCTATTTTTTTGTAAAATAATTTAAGTTAGTACAGGTAGCATATAAAACAATAAATTTTTACCAGTTTACCTGATTCGATACCGATTCTTCGTCGACTAAGTAGTGCCATAACTATCACGAGATTTTTGAAATACTCATTTGAATTAATAGAGGAAGTCAAACCTTTTCTATATAAAAAAAACTTTAATAATTAAAGATTTTTTCGCGTTATTAATTGGGTTGTGAAACTGTCGTACATGTCAGATATATTGTCAATGAATTCAACTTAAGACTTCCAGAAATTAATATTACCTTTTTCAACATATACAGAAGAATTGATACAGTTAAAAGTAAATTACTACTGTGGAAGCAACGAATACAAGGGTGAATGGGTGAAGGGGGAATACTAGGAAAAAACATGTTTTCGGAACAAAATGTTTTTTAGCTTTTTAAAATATTCGCCTTTAAGATTTATACACTTTTGCATGCGTTCAAACCAATTCTGGAAACATTTTTTCCACTATAAAGTTGATATCTCAAAAACATGGTTTTTGAAAGCTTCAACAGCTTCTTGGGGTGATGAAAATCGCTGTCCATGCATTTTTTGTTTGACATTCGGGAACACAAAGAAGTCGTTAGGCGATAAATCAGGTGAATACGGGCAACGATTAATTATAAATTATAGGGGTATAGATCCTATCCAATACCGTATACAGTAGGATCGTCAATTACTCCGAACAAATAATAGGGAATTATCAGTGTGGATTCCGAAGGGGAAAATCAACGAATGACCAAATCTTCGTGCTGAGGCAGATCATCGAAAAAACATCAAAATATAATATAGATACACACCACCTATTCATAGATTTTAAAGTCGCGTATATAATATAAAAAGAAGCACTATATAAAGCCATGGAAGAATTGGGAATCCCACAAAAACTGATACAGCTAATCAAGCTTACTATGAAGGTAGTACGATGCTCAGTCAAAATACAGAATGAAACGTCGCAACACACAGGAGAGTAAGACAAGGGAATTCGCTTGCGTGCTTCCTATTCAACATTGTCCTGGAAAAAGTGGTACGAGACTCGAAGACTGAGATAAAGGGAACAATATTTAACGAATCAACACAAATATTGGCATACGCTGATGATATCGACATAATAAGCCGAACAGCCAGAGCAAACAACGAGGCATTTGTCAGTTTAGAAAAAGCGGCAAACAAGGTCGGACTAGAAATAAACGAACATAAAATAAAGAACAAGGTGATAATACGCGAAGGACGACAACAAAACAGACAAGGGTAGAATAAAACAACAGGAGAACATAATATTGAAATAGTGAGGGACTTTAGGGTCACAAATAAACGCTGAAAGAAGAAACGAAGAAGTCAAAAGATAAGATATGAAAGAACTGGACAACCAGAAGACCGCCAACTGTATGTAGAAGAGAGAAACGTAGCAAACCTAAGAATAAGACAGTTAAAAGAAGAATATTGGGAGCGTTTCACAAAGAACATGGAAAAATATGGCGCATGCTGAGAAACAGAAAAGCTGAAGTAAGCGAGATCGTAAAAATAAATGCCATCGATGCGGGAAACTGGGTACGATACTTCAAAAATGTATTTAAGGAAGAAGCCACAGAGACAATTACAACAAAATAGAGAAGATGAAGACGAGTCCGTTAGCGCAACAGTGGAAGAGATCGAACAGGCAAAGAAAACACTTAAAAATAGGAAAGCACCAGGGCAGGATGGAATAAGGAACGAAATGCTAAAGTATGGAGACCAAGCATTAAACGAATAGCTTGCAAGATTGTTCAACATGATAATTAAGGAAGGAAAACTGCCTAGCGAATGGAAAGTGAGCACAACTATTTCAATATACAAAAAGGGAGAAAAGAGCAACCCTGAAAACTACCGTGGAATAACGCTCTTGCACACGGCTGAAAAGCTGCTGACTAAAGTACCTACTACTGGACAAGATGCGGCTAAACCAGCATATAAGTGAAGAGCAACAGGGCTTCCGCAATAACAGTTCGACCACCGACGCTATATTTATAATTCGTCAAGTAGTAGAAAAGGCGATCGAATTTAATGTACCTGCGTTTATGTGCTTTGTCGATCAACGAAAAGCATTCGATCGCGTTAAACTACAAGATGTTTTATTAATTTTAGAAGAATATAATGTTCTTTCAATTATATCGTTATAAAAGAACTAAACGAAAACACTCTAACTAGAATTTCTGTTAGAAAGCGTAAAATGTGGTACAGGAATTAGACAAGGGGACTCATTAAGTCCTGTCCTCTTTAATCTGGTCATGGATAAAATAATCAATGAAGTAAGGAAGTTATCTGGATCCAAAATGGGGCAAAACAACAGTACAATATTGTGCTACGTGGATGACGCTGTTTTGATCGCGGAATCCGAGGATGAACTGCAGCGCCTTCTACAGAAGTTCGTAACAACGGCGAAAAAGTATAACAAGTACAAAACCAAATCGGTAGTAATATCCAAAGAACCGTGTTATGTTCATTTTAAAATGTGCCGCTTTATATGAATTAATTTCTTAATTTGTTTGCCGCTTCGTAGGAATTAATAGCGTTATTTTAATTGCAGTCTTTTGGGTTACCATTTTCGCTATTTTGTTTTGTCTTGAAAATTGAGTTATGGAAGGCCAGTTCCGTTAATCCCTTGAACGTTCTCTTTGTGTGCTGATTTTCTGCCGACCAAATTCTCGGAAGTGTTGATCTCGACAGTTGCACGTGTCCGTTTTCATTCTAGAACTCTTGCGTAACATTTCGGAATGTGGTGCAATGGTTTTGTAGAATGCAAATTCTCGTTGCATTTTTACGTCAGTCAATTTTCGATCTCTGTTGGCTCCGGTTGTCCGAAAACTCCATCAATTGAGAACCGTAATTACGTTAAGTGCTGCAGGGGCGGCTTTTGGGTTTTTTTTTCTAGGGGTATCCGTTATATGTGTTCCGTCTCGCTGTTTTACCGAGAGGTAATAAACAGACCATCGGCTACTGCCGGATTTAATAGGAAGCACTGGATTCATCCCCAGGAAAGGCAATTCCGTGCGAATTGGCCGGTCGCCCAGCTCCCGTCGCTCTGCGGCTATTTTGCTTTACCGTTAAGGAGTCCCGTCTTTCGTTTCAACGCTGCTCCGAAGAACGTTGTCTTCCTTCCCTTTTTTTGGAAATCGCCGCCATATTGTGCCTGCCTCGTTTTAATCCATCCACCGGAAGTTCAAGGTAAAAACTTCCAGTTTTGTGTTGTGACAAAGAAACCTTTTTTTGCTCGCATCAACTTGCAGACTTCAAATTTAACTTCATGTAATCACAAGAAACAAAATGACCTTCAGTCGCCATATGTGGTGTTAAGTTGTTTTATAATAAAACTAGCAGATTATATTCTATTTTTGTGAACTTCAGCGTCACTGGTGTTTCGTAGCTGAATGCAGAACGTAAATCCCGTTACACCAGTGGCGGCGAGTCCTTTCTCTGAACGTTCAAGAATTAAAATTCTGTAATTCAAACTTTTTGCGTTATAACTTGCCATTTTATTGTATTGTCATATTTTAACCATTTCATTATATGTGTTTTAAAGTCTACTGTCTCTTATTGTGTCTGTTGTACTTGTTGGTGTAAGAATTTTCCAAGCTTTAAATATATAGGAGGAGGCACAATCACGGTAAGTTCCGTTCCCGTAAGCTGTTGGCTTCTCGGCCTTCCACGAGGACCTACATTCAGCTGGATTTGTAAGGTGTCGCCCCCTTATTTTGACTCGCCCTGTACATAACTAAAGATTTTCTCCCATAAGCGATTTTCACGAACTCCCCCTACTCATCTGAGCTAAGCTGTAGGCCCTTTTCCATCAAGCTAGTTACGAATCGTCGAAAAAGCTCGATTGGCCTGTAACAAATTGGCGCCGCAACGTGGGTCTTTTTTTGCGTCCGTAACAAATTGGCACCCATAACGTGGGGCTGTTTTCTTTGCCATTCATTTCGATGGTAAGGTTTTGGCCTTTTTGCGTCCTTTTCGCAATTTTTTCTCGCTTATTGGAAGACTTTCCGTGTAAGCCCTTTTCTTCGAAAAGTTGTGTACGTTTCCCGACTGTTTTCGCGAATTTTCCCGTAACTGTATGTCATACTTCCCGCATTTGAATTTAGCTATTACTTCCGTGCGTGGTTAGTTCCAATGTGCCTCCGTATCTTGGCAACATCGCAATCGTCTGATCGGGGTTTTTATGCAGTTGTTTCGGTCTATTTTGCCGTTCTAACCTAAAGTTCAGGCAGTATTTCCATATGTTCTTTAAACTGTTTTATTTGTTTATATCTGCCATCACAATTATGCTAGAAAGCCCTAGTAGCACTAATGGAATATTATTCTACTATTCTGCCTTTTAGATTTAGTATACTGTAGTGCAATACATCGCATTAATGTTTGTACTTTGCAACTTGTTTTTATGTTTCCAGTTATTTATGTTCAAGTTCTAGTATTTATTGAAAACGTTATTATTTTAAGTTTGATTTATTTTTGTTTACGTTAAGAAAAGCAGAAATAAAATGTTTTGAAAACTCCATATATCATATATCGCGACCCTCAAGGGGTCGCGTCCCGCACTTTGAGAACCACTGACCTAGAGGAAGAAGAGATATAGGGCGTCCTTCAAAAAGATGGGCCGATTGCTAGCTATTCTCATCAGTGGGCACACCTTAAAGTGTTGAAATATCGGGCGAACGTCTAAAAAGGAGACGAAGAATAAATATTTCGTCACGTTTTTAATTTAAAAGATGGTGCTAATTATTTCGATTAATGACTATTTCCTACATTTCTAAATGTTCTAAATTTAACTACTTAGGCCCCTATGTTAGTTGTTGCATTTTGTAAGAAAGGACAAACAAATTAATAACACATTTGAGATTGAAAACGTCATTGGTTCCAAATTCAAAAAATTAAATGTTTAAGAAAACAATACATAGCAGTGACGTAGCCACAATTTTTAATCGGAGGGGCCTGAATATTTTTTGTAAGTCTACATAGCTATACAAAGATTGTGATAAAACTGTATGATTTCGGATGTACCTACTTATACATTTCTTATAATTTGTAAAGTGCAAAATTCATCAAAAATATGGTGTTGGATACCTATGACTTTATTAAAACGAAACCTAATTAAATTTCAAAAAACAAAAAGAAACAACTCATAAATAAAATAAATTATTAAGTTTATTAAAATAATAATCGTCTGGATTTCCGCCCAGTTTTGATGTCCAAGATTTTTTCATGGGTGTATTTAACTGGGGAGCAAGGTCTTCCATAGCTTATGAAGCAACACTGAGGAAGTTCTCGGCAAAGACAGAAGATTCACGGTGAAATTGCGATTTAATATGTGAATCAAATGTTTATAAAGCATTTTTCCATCGCTTGAGCCCATTTTTTACCAAAATTCCTGGCTTTTCATAACAACCCTTTCCAAGTCCTTCACGACTAAAGATAAAACAAAATTTGCAACTTATATCATCTTCTTTCTTTAAATATGCCAGCCAAGGATATGTTTGTAATCATTGGGGTTGGAATTTCGCTTCAAGTCGCTGTTGGATCCGCGCTATCAGGAAAAGCTGCAATAAAATTGCAAGAATGTTGTATTTTAATCTAAATTAACATCGTGGGGGTAGGGGGTACGGACCTCTTGGACTTCTCCCTTGGCTACGTCACTGTAACATAGTAATCAGCAAATTGATGAATACGATATACGTTCATTATTATAAAAAAATTCCACATAAAAATATAATATAATTAAAAGACCTGTTCTAGAAATTTAAAACTTTACCGCCTCTAGAACCAAAAAATTGTGAAAAACAAATCTAAACTGTAAATAAATTAACTGCTATAGGTTTGACGTAGCCGAAATTAATATATATTAATTAATTTTAATATTAATATATTTTGTCTTTCATTTTTAGATATTTCAAATTTAGGGAAATTTAGTGTCGCTATGTTTGCCATGATAGAACTGGTCGAACTGGATGTCGATAATACAGACAGCAAAAGTGACAGTGGTGACAGGTTTATTTTTGCTCATCTACGTGTGGGTTTGTTTTCCCCAATATATATCGAGGTGCAGTGGAACCGATTTGAAATTAAATTAAATTGGGATATCTCCTAACACATAAGATCAAATTGTGAGATGTTTTGTGCAAGCGAGAGTAAACGTTGCAATTTAATTTAGTGTTGTCGTGGCCTTGTGCAGTACAAACGGACGTTACACACCCATCTAGTGTTATCTCATCGACTATTTAGTGATAGGAGTGCAAAAATTAAGCTAGTAACATAATGCAAGCCATAAAGTGTGTCGTCGTTGGCGACGGGTAAGTCTCAAATACGTGAACTAATCTCCAAAATTATCAATTGGGATGCAACGCGCGAGGTCTTTAATAATTTCTGGAAACTATGCAACACACACGTTTCTGGTACTGGTTGTGTGGTAAAAGAAGATGGAATAACCAGCGATTGTTTTTTTATCGGTTTTTCCTTATCACTTGTAGCTTGATAATTTTTAAATGAAAACCGATATTGAAAAACCCCCAATTTTTAATTAGTTGTTGATAGGCAATTTTTTCATTATTAATGATAAACACATCGTAAAAATATAAATAATATTTGTAATAAAACTATTTCGAGAATCTTGGCATCTGGTACCGAGGTAGTTATAATTTAACTTGCTCATTTTTGTTTGTCTTCGACATTGTAAATTTATTAATATTTCAGTGCCGTTGGTAAAACATGCTTGTTAATAAGCTACACAACAAATGCATTTCCTGGGGAGTACATCCCGACGGTGTTCGACAACTATTCAGCGAATGTGATGGTAGATGGGAAACCCATCAACCTAGGCTTATGGGACACGGCAGGTCAGGAGGATTACGACAGATTGCGCCCGCTTTCTTACCCTCAAACAGATGTTTTCCTTATTTGCTTTTCTCTTGTAAATCCGGCTTCATTTGAGAATGTTCGGGCAAAGGTAAGAGGACATTGTGTTTAAATTTAAGTGTGAATGAATATTATATAATTGTGGCAACATGAAGTGATTCATTGTATTACTAATTTTTGTCACTTATCATTAATTTAGTTTCTGGTGATTCATTAGGAAAATTATATCAAATATTGGTTCTCAGAAATAAAGAAGTTTAAGTAAGTTAGTAGTTTTCACTGTTGTCTTTGTTTACTGTTTGAGGAAATTAATATGATGAAAGAATATTTCCTGAATAATATATGAACTGTCTTATTGTATAAGGTTCACCATAGAAATCTTAAAAATGATAAGAGATAGGTCGGTTAAATGGGACAAAAGTTTTGTGTTTAAATGTATTTTCATCCTGTTTTTTCAAATGTGGCAAGTGAAATATTGCTTTAGGCTATTTTCTTTGAAGTTAAATAGTTTCCGTAAGAGTAGAAGTACAATAATTTAAAAAAATGTAGGTAGTAATTCCATGTAGTACAACATGTTTCATTTGAGAGACTTAGCAGACCCTTACATGTGGTTTACCTTAATAAATAGCTTATTATTATGGTCTTTCGAATGATTTGATATATTTATTTTCAAAAATTACTGAGATATTTAAGAAAACAAACCCTACAGGAGTCTATAGTATACATGTTTTTTTTTTATTAGCTTCAAAGCTCTGTATATGCAAAATGCAGTTGTGTTTGGTTAACTCAGTTGTTTATTTGATGATAGGAGACATTTTTTTATACAAATTTTTGTTCTGTGGAATGACGAGCATGCAATTGTTTACCTGATGTCAGTTGTCATATCAATTTTTGAATTTTAAGATCTACTTCTGTTAAACTATTCGTTATTATTTAATTAGAACATATTATTTACTCTTAGCCAGTAAGTACTTAATATTTTCTTAAGATTTCTAAGGATCTAATTTAATTTATCTAAAAGCAACATTACTACATCTAAAAACAAACTATTAAATATTGTACATACCTTGTTGCAGTTGTAGTTATAGGCAATAACCAAATAGCAACTATTATTTAACATTTTAGTTTGTATCGGCTAACTTTAATTAGCAGAGTTGATTAAATTAAATAATATGTAACGCATTTCATTTAAAGATATGTAAGTTTGGGCTATATCTCTAAAACAAAACAAATAACAATTCCAAAGATATTTTTGTTTCTACTACTAAAGAACAACTACAGTGTTTTCCTTTAATATTTGTTTTTATATTCCTAAGTTATCTAGGTTTCAAGAAATTGGAAACCTAGTAAACTGTGTATATTTTGAGGAAACCAAAATAAGGATTCAATTATCTAAGCAGACAATACTTTTGTCCCATTTAACGGACCTTCTACTGTTTACCATTTTGGAGATCTCTGTTATACACTGAAGAGTAGACTGATAAGGAACTCCACAAATTGGAAGCAGAAATAGTGAAATGGACATTGGAAATTAGATGAAAAATATTCAAAAAAACATTGTGTGGGAAAGCGATAGCAATTTGCGGATAAGAAGGGTGGGCAACAAGGCAAGCGTAAGAAGAGAACAAAATGGTGGAGTAAGGAGGTAAAACAGGAGATAAAAGAAAAGAGGAAAACTTGGAAAAAATATTTGCTGACTGGATCCCAAGATATGGGAGAATATATAAATGGAAGAAACAGCAAAAGAAGTAGTAAAGAAAGCAAAACTGAAAAGTTGAGAGGAGTGTGGCAAAGATAAATGAAACATACAAGGTAAACAGAACGGTAGTTTAGGTTAGAATAAAATCGACAAGAAGAAATTAGAGGAATAGAAGATAAAAATAATCAAATCAAGACAGAAAAAAACGAAATATTGGCAATATGGAAAGATAATACTCACAAGAGTTTGAACAACAACTAGGCAGTAAATAAATGAAGGACAGATGGGGGAGAAATAGGACAAATAGAACCCATTACAAGAGAGGAAGTGGAAGAAGCACTAAGAAGAACAAAAATGGAAATCACGTGGAGAAGACAATATGGAACCGTAAATGATAAAAGAAATGGGAGCAAATACAAAAGAATGGTTATGAAAAATTTGCAATGACTCGTAGAGACATCAGAAAATACTGGAGGATTGGGAAAACAACCTGATTGTGCCAATATAAAAAAAGAAATAAACTGATAATTACAGAGCGATATTTCAGTATGTTTCAGTTTTATAGTGAGGAACCTAATGAAAAAGAAAATAAAGGAAAGTGACGAGGTACTTTTAATATTCATAGACCTAAGAGCGGTGATTGACACTGTAGATAGAAGAAGTATATGAAGAACTAGGGGTACCAATTCAACTAATAAATAGTACAAAAAGTATATATAAAACAGTAAAAGGAAAAGTACAAACAGTGGAAGGGAGGTTGAATGAGTTGAATGGAGAGAGGACAAAAACAGGGAGACAGTCCAAGTCCATTCCTGGTTATCGTAGTCGTGGATAGAATAATGAACATCAAAAAGAGAATGAGGGGATTGGATACAGTAATTGGATTGGAAGGATGAGTAACTTAATATATGCCGATGAACAATGGTACAAATATCAAAATGTACAAACTGGTAGACCTACGAGTGGAAAAAACATAAAAGATGAAAATGAAAGTGAATATCAATAAAAGTACAACCATGATAGTGACTGGGGACGAGCAACACCAAAAAAGGAAATAAAATGTAAAGAATCTGTTTGGAAGGAGTTACAACATATGAATATTTGGGAAGCATAATTACTGAGATTGAAAAAATAGAGGCAGAATTAATGAATAGAGCGAGGAAGGGAAACAATATTTACTACGCATTAAACAGATCAATACTGGGAAAAAAGGAGATAGATAAAAATGCGATATTAATTGTGCATAACATCGTAATGGTTAGTAGAAGCAAGAAGATTAAAGAGAGGAAACAGAGGAAGGCCTAGGAAATCCCGGATGGCACAGATAGTAAAGATAGGAAGACTAAGGGGAAAGACTTCAAGTAAAATGAAAGAAAAACTAAAGAAAAGAAGAAGGGGTTCACCTAGGAAATCCTGGAAGGCACAGTTAGCAGAGCTAGAAAGACTAAGGGAAAGACACCAAATAAAATGAAAAAAAAACCTAAAGAAAAGGAAAAAGGGGAACATATAGGAAATCCTGGATGGCACAGTTAGAAAAGAGAGGTGAAGACTAAAAGGAAAGGCACCAAATAAAATGAAAGAAAAGAACAGGATAGAACGGAAGAAATGGGTGAAAGAGGCACATAGTCCTAAATCCGATGCCGAAAGGCAAAAGGATGAGAGAATAAGAAGACTACTAATAGACAGTCTGTATAATTATTTTATTATGAAATTATGGAATGCTAAACAGGTTTGTCAGTACTATCCAGTTTTTAATTTTGTGTGCATGCTAAGCATCCACAGTGGGGTTCAAGGCTAACAACAACAAAAGGGAAAGAACTACTAGCAACCATGAAGAACAGTAATCTGCAGTGCTTATCAATAGTACAACCTACATATTGGCCAACCGACCGTAGGAAGATACCTGACGTTATTGATTTTTGTGTCACAAAAGGCATCAATGTCCAACAGTGTAAAATTCAGTCGTCACTTGATCTTTCTTCTGACCACTCTCCTATAATGATAACAATTCACTCGCAAACTGTACAGAAGCAAAAGGAGCCAACACTCTTCAGCAAAAATACTAACTGGGATGAATTCAAAACGCGTCTAGATGACTTCATAAGTTTGGATATATCCTTAAAATCAGAGAGAGACCTTGAAAATGTGGTTGACCAATTCACTGAAGCCATACAGAAAGCAGCTTGGCAAGCAACTCCTGATTAGAATACAACACAATTTACGGAAACTTGTCCAATAATAATTAAACAAAAGCTAGCTGGAAAAAAGGAAGATTCGCAAAAGGTGGCAACAAACAAGACTGGAAACTGACAAAACGAAATTTAATAAGGCAGCTAGAAATCTCAAAGACCTGATGCTCAAAATTAAAAACGAATCTATTCAAGAGTACCTCAGCAATCTATCTGCCACAGCAGACACGATCACTCGCTTTGGAAAGCCACAAGAAAAATTAAAAGACCACATCAACCAATAACACCCATTAAACATGATACAGGGAAATGGGCACGACATGATAAAGAAAAAGTCTTTGCAAAGGTATTTAACCCATATCCAGCTATGACAACAATCGAAGAGGAGGATGATATACATACTTCTCTAGAGACCCCATTCCAAATGGACTTCCCCATTAAATGTTTTAAGCTGAAAGAAATTGGAAAAGTTATACTAACTGAAATCAACCCAAAAAAAGCGCCGGGTTTCGATCTATTCACCGGCAAAGTGCTGCAAGAAACCACCTATGAATGTCTGAAACTTACAACAGCAATCTGCAACACCGTACTGAGACTTAACCACTTTCCCAGCCAATAGAAGGTAGCTCAAATTATTATAATGTGACACAAACCGGGGAAAAACGTATACGAAGCAACATCATACAGGCCCGTAAGTCTCCTACTATTATTATCTAAGGTATTTGAAAAACTGTTCCTTAAATGATTTAAACCGGTGTTAGTTCAAAAGAAAATCATACCAAATCATCAATTTGGGTTTAGAAATAAACACGGGACGATCGAACAGGTTCACAGAATCGTCAAACAAATTAGCAACGAATTGGAATGCCAAAAATATTGTCCCGCTGCATTTCTGGATATGGCAGGCCTTCGATAAGGTGTGGCACGAAGGCCTAATATACAAATTAAAAAATAACCTGCCACATGATTACTATCAAGTGTTGTTCTTATCAAACAACAAGAGGAATACAAGGAAATCCATCCCATCAACTACCATAACTACCATAGGGTAACGTTTTGGGGCCAGTGATATATCTTATATACACGGCTTACCTACCAACTACTAGACTTACAACAGTAGCCACATTTGCCGATGATACGGCAGTACTAGCCTCGTACACGAATGCTGCTGCTGCGTCAACAAATTTACAGAACAACTTAAACAAGATTGCGGCCTGGCTAAAAATAGCCAACGAAACAAAGTCTGTACACATAACCTTCACAATGAAAAAAGACTCATGTCCCGCGGTAATGCTAAATAACTGCCAACTGCCTCAAACCGAAGATATAAAATTCTTAGGAATTCATTTCAATCGAAGACTGGTGCAAGCATATATTCACCAAACGAAAACAGCTCGGGATTGAAATCAGCAAAATATATTGGCTCATAGGCCATAAGTCACACTTGACATTAGAAAATAAGCTACTTTTATACAAAGCCATCTTGAAGCCCCTGTGGATGTATGGAGCCCCAATTGTGGGGAACTGCTAGCTCTTCGAATATTGAAATTCTTTAACGATTCCAAAATAAAGTGTTAAGAGTAATCGTCAACGCCCCGTGGTATGTGCCGAATCACATAATCTAAAGTGGCCTCCAAATAAATTCAGCGCGTGAAAAAATTAAAAACTAATACGTGAAATACCAAGACCGAATAAATGTGCATCCAAATGAATTAGTCAAAACAGTTCTGGGCAATACTAAT
The DNA here is from genome assembly GCA_014611495.1 of Limonius californicus. Taxonomy (NCBI): domain Eukaryota; kingdom Metazoa; phylum Arthropoda; class Insecta; order Coleoptera; family Elateridae; genus Limonius; species Limonius californicus. Next base: position 62,726 of record JABXWE010000731.1, on the reverse strand, counting down.
GAAGTCAGGAGGCTCAAACGTTTTAAGTCCTTGAACCTTCCTAACAGATTTAATTAAGTTTATCAATAACTAATAATCACTACTATAGTCGGGCAATATCATGTTGTATATAATTGTATCGTACATTAAATAATTACTTAGTAATGTATAAGGAAAAGAGAACAACCACTGGACTGTTCTCTACAAGACATTTATCATTCATTAACATACCATTTACTTATTGTTTGTATATAACAGATTGTAAACATAAAGGAGATATTAAAAAAAAATTGTGTGCAGGAAAAAATGAGCTGTTATATACAGGGTGTCTCAGAAAGAATGGGCCAGCGTTTAGTCGTAGATTCTTTAGGTAAAAATAAACCGATTAAACCTAATATACCTTAGGCAGAAAGTCCTTCCTTAAGAAGTTATAGGGCCTTAAAGTTCAATTTTTTATTTTTTCTTTTTATTGTAATTTCCACAAATCTAAAGATATTTCTTTCAAATTTGCTACACATACTTACCATTATGTGATACAGTCATAGAAGTATTTTCATTAACCAGACTTGATCGTAAGAGGCACTTAACCTACCACTCAAATTTTATATAAGCTCTAACTTTGTTATTAGTAGAATGTTTTAAAATTTTATTTTATTTTCTGAAAGAGATTTAAAAAAATACAAAAATAAGGTACTCTTAGTTCATACGCGTAGAGGCAACCGTTTGCCTTAAAATGCTTGTCCCAAGTTTTGGGTTGTCGTTACTGCATGCAATTATCAGCTAGCCATGATCGCAAAAACAATGGGTAGTGCTTGTGACCTAAGGTAAAGAACAATGCTAAGTCAATTAAATACTTTGGTGTTATAGAAATTGAATTTTTAATTTCTGTTTTGTGTTTACGAAGATGCAGCGACGTTCGTTATGTCGAGGAAGGACTTTCTGCCTAAGGCATATTACGTTTAAGTGGTTTATTTTAATCTAAAGAATCTATGACTAAATGCTGGCCCATTCTTTCTGAGACACCCTGTATATATATATATATACAGTGCTTTCCAAAAGTAACGGATAAATTCTATAAAATCGTTGAGAAAAATATTTCATAAAAATGCTGGGACACGTCGATTTTTATTTTTAAATTGTCATTAAAGGTTGATTCAGACCGGCGGACGCGGAGCGGAAGCGGAGCGGATTCGAAACCGCGGCGGTACCGCTCACAAATCGCTCTGCGTACATTTTAATGGGATGATTCAGAGTGCGCTACGGAGCGATAGCGGAGAGATAGCGGGAAGCCAGCGGTGTGCCGGCGGAGCGGTTTTGAATGATCGGGGAGCGATTTTTATCAACAAACCGCGCGGTTCGATAAAGACCGGGAGTGAAATATAATATTATTACAGCACAGCACAGTGTCAGGTGCATGAGTTACAGATTTTTGATAATTTGTATCATTTTTTCGTATATGATCTCTTAATAAGTTTAACAGTTCATAGAATTTATCTACTGGCATACGAAAATATTCAAAAAATTTGGAGTCGTCTTTTAGAAGTTCTTTAAATAGTGTGTGAAACTCTCCATCTACGTATCTCGTGGAATATCATGGCTTCGTAGGCGTTTTCGTTTTTTGGTGGTACAATTCTCGGAGGCTATCACCACTAATACGTCCAATAACTCTTCATCAGAGCTGTTTGAACTGCTTGAGAACATCTTTAGAAACCTTTTAATAAATATTGTTTTAACTATTTAACTTATAAGTTGAACGCCGCCGTATCAAACCAACTTCGTCGTCGAACTACCGCTTTCTGTATGAATGCCTATCAGTCTAAAATCCGCCAACGATCCGCTCCGCTACCAAACCGCTCATGCTTCGCTTCCGCTCCGCGTCCGCCGGTCTGAATAGACCTTTAGACATGTAATTTTCAACCTCCCACACCTCAACCCCTAAGCCCTATCAACTCCAACTTTAAAATTTCAAATAGTAAAGTACCCCTTATGATACCTCATCTGATAGCTTTCTTTATGCTGAATACAACAAAAAAAGTTTTTCAAAATCGGTTGATAAATAACGGGAATATTTACCAAAATGTATTCAATTGAAAGTGCCAATATTCGAGCAGACGTTGATAAGGTTCTAGCAATGTGTGGTAAAAACAATTGAAGTTTGCAAAGTTCTTTGCTTCTGTCCATGTTTTCTCTTTCTTCTTTAGGATTTTTCCTATTGTGTTGTCTCAAGTTTCTTTTGGTCTGCCTCTCTTTTTCTTCCACGGTGGTTTGCATTCCCAGATTCTTTTCACAAGTGCTCTGTTGTTTAGTCTTTGGAGGTGTCCCCACCACCCTAGTTGCCGTTGTTCTATGTATTCTTCTACTGATTCTATATTGAGATCTGTTCTAATTTGTTCATTTCTCATTCTGTCTAGTTTTGTCACTCCCTTGACTCTTCGTAAGTATTTCATTTCTGTTGCTCTAATCTTACTTTTGTGTTTTGTTGATAGCACCCATGATTCGCATCCATACGTCAGGGTAGGTCTATATATCGATTTGTAAACTTTCATTTTTGTCTGGGATGACACTTCTTTCTTATTTATGAGACACTTACTCATCGTGTAATATGCTCTGTTTGCCTTTTTTATTCTATTATTTAATTCTGTATCTTGTCTTCCTTTTTGATCCAAAATAATCCCTAAGTATTGGAAGCTGACAACCTGTTCTCACAGTCCCTCTCTACTCTTATTTGTATTTCCTTTCTTTCTTCAGTTATAGCCATAACTTTATTCTTATTTTTATTTAGACTCATCCCATTTTCAGTTAATACTTTATTCTAAATTTTGATGATTTCTTCTAGGTCTTTTTCACTTCTTGCTACAATTGCAACATCGTTCGCGAAGGTGTATTCGGAGACGCTAATTGTCTCTAAATTTCTGTAACCTAGGAAACATTGGTTTTACTAATGTTTGGGTCTGTTTGATCAGTTCGTTCATAAAAGTTGTAAATAGCAGTAGGCTTAAACTTCCCTCTTTTTTTGTGACAAATTCTTCGGGTATCATATTTTTACTTATTACACAATTTCTCTTTGTTTTGTACAAACATTCTGTTACTCTAGCTTTGGGTCCACCTGCTTTTTATTTAATATTTCCCATATTTTCGTTCTTGGCACTTTGTCAAAAGCCTTTTCCATATCTAAGAATGCTATATATGCTGTTCTATTTCTTGCCAAGGTTCTGTTGATGATTTCTTTTATTGCGAATTGGGCTTGAGTGCAATTATTTTTTCAAAATACACTTTAGGTGTCTGATGGTTCGATTGTTTTCTTAATCTTTTTTCAATAATTTTTTCGAAGAGCTTTACTGCTGTACTTAATAGGGATATACCTCTGTAATTACTACAATCTTTGTTGTCGCCTTTTTTGTGTAATGGTATTATTAATGCCATTTCCCAATCCTTTGGCACTTGTTCCTCTTTCGATACTTTATTACAGAACTTCAGCAGTAATACTGTTCCTCCTTCTCCCATGTTTTTGACCATTTCGATTGTAATTTTGTCTCTTCCCGGTGATTTACCTATGTTGAGTTGTTTGATAGCATCTATTAGCTCTTCTTTGATATTTCTTGGTCTTCATTAATTTCTATTTGCTCTCCTTGTTGTATTTCTTGCTCTACATTTATTTGCTGTTCTGTTATCGATTCCTTGTTGAGCAACCTTTGAAGATATTGTTTCCAGTGTTCCATTATTTCTGCTTCTTTTGTTAATATTTCTCCTGCTTCATTTGTAATTGCTAGACTGTCTACCTTTTTGTTTCCTCTGAGATTTTTTAGGACTCTGTAGAACAACTTCTGATTGCTTTTTCTGTCTCTCTGTAGTTTGTTCCCGAAATCTTCCCATTTTTTTTGTTTTGATTGTGTAACTAAGTTCTTCACCTTTATCCTTTGTTCTTTGTACCGTTCATAGCTTCTTTCTGTTTTTTCGCATAAATACATTCGCCATCTTTCCTTTTTAATCTTTACTTCCTGTTTAATTTCTTCTGTCCACCAAGCTGTTTGTTTCTTATGTTTGCCCTGCTTGGTTATTCCACGTACCTCACGTGCTGCTTCAGTAATAGCACTTTTAAATACTTTCCACATTTCTTCTATATCTGTATTTTCTGCTATTTCCATTTCTTCTGCTAATTTTGCATTTATTTCTTCCTCATATCAGGATGCTACTGTTTTGTCTTGGAATCTGTACGATTTTATCACTTCCTGGTATATTTTCCTTTGGCCTACTACTTTGTTATTTTTAGCTACAACTCCTTCTGTTCTTATTTTGGCTACTAGTAGCAATTGGTCGCTGTGTATTTCAAAACTTCTTGTTAGTCTTACATCTCGTATTATCGACCTGTTCTCTCGTTCTACCAATACTTAATCAATAATTGATCTCTCACCTCTACTTGGTTGTACTCTTGTGAACTTATGGATGTCTTTGTGTTTAAAGAAAGTATTCGTTATTATTAAGTCATGCATTATACAGAAATTCAATAGTCTTTTCCTGTTATTATTTCTTTTTTCTTCTCCATATTTTCTTGTAGTTGTTGTATATGTGTGATCTCTTATTCCTACTCTTCCATTAAAATCCCCAGCTATAAAAATATTACTCCAGTTGTTTCCATTGCTTCATATAGGTCGTCCCAAAACTTTTACTTATTTTCTGCCTTATCTTCGTCCAGTCCGTATACTGTGAATACTGTTTTCATGCTTGTTTTATTTTTAAGCTCTATAGTCATTATTCTTTCTGATACTGCTACCCACTTGTTTACTGTTTCTTGTTTCTTCTTTCTCTCTGTGGAGGATACATCCTATTCCCGCGTTTGCTCTTTCCTTTTCATCTACTCCACTTCATAATAACAGATGTCCATTGTCCAATTCTATCTTCCCTTTTCCTTTTTTCTTTGTTTCTGCTATCACTAATATCTCTAGGCTCGCCCTCTCGAATTCTTCACTTACTTTTATTTCTTTTCCGTTTATACTTCTAATATTCCATGTACCTAATTTTTACCTGTTTTATAAACTTTTGCAATTATAAACAACACCAGATCATGAATAATAGGCCACCAGATTAACACATATTATGTATTCCTTAAAATTTCACATTAAGTAAAACTTATTAAATTTATTATGCGTGATGATTCAGCATTATTGTCTTCTTTTCCCGTCTGAGGAAAACAAGTGATGCAAAAGCATTCTCTGATTATTTCCCAATTATATCTTTGAGCCTTTTTCACAGCCACAAGCGTGTCTAATTATTCACATAATTTTCAGTGGTATCCAGAGGTTCGACACCATTGTCCTAGCACACCCATAATTCTAGTAGGCACGAAGTTGGACTTGCGTGACGACAGAGCGACCATTGAAAAATTAAAAGATAAAAAATTAGCGCCCATTACGTATCCACAGGTAAGTTATTACCACTTCCAAACTAGGAATTTTAATTAAACCTTATTCTGCAACAGGGTTTAGCAATGGCGAAAGAAATTAGTGCAGTAAAGTATCTGGAATGTTCAGCCTTGACGCAAAAGGGCTTGAAGACAGTATTCGACGAAGCTATCCGAGCAGTCCTGTGTCCAGTAATGCAAGTGAAACCTAAACGTAAGTGCGTAATTCTATAAAACTGTGCGTGATCTCTTTCTGTTGGCTGAGTTTTAAAAGGGCCACTTATTCAAACTAAACGTTTTTTGTTTCAATTGTAAGAGAAAACATTAAAAAAAAACGTTTAGTCTGAATGAAAACAGATTGCACATTTATGTAAAAAAAAAGTAATTGAGACGTGGATAAATGTGATCCTACTTTGAATGTTTAAAAAATTGTTTTATAATTAAAATAAAATTATTAATAATCTACTGTTTAAAGTAGCTTGTTTTTGTATATTTGGATAATATGTTTTGCAGTTTTTTTAGGATTAATCGAAGAGTATTTTTTGAAAATTAAATTTTAATCAAAAAAACTGTGTCAAAATGTAAAGGTCAGGCTAGAGTAACAGCTTCCTTATGCCACGTTGGAGCGGGTCACCTGTTCCTATTCGTTTAATACATTAACCAATTGCAAGCAAGCCTGCTACACGAGGAAGACAAAGGTTTAATTTAATTGTGGATCTGTTATTCTAACTTGACCTCATAGTATTATCTGTTAAATTCTGCTGGTGTATGGAAGAGACGTTCCTGTAGCTCTAGCAAGCTATGAATAGTTACTTAAAAATACAATAATTTGCTAGTGCTGAATCTAAGCAGTTTTTATGGAGGCATTCGCCAGCTATTTTTTAACAATAGACGATATGGAGAAATTGCAATTGTATAGTGAGGTATTATTTTAAAGAATTATGGTTGATTGGATGCACAAATGATTGGTTTTGACCATTCAAAGACCAGTTTTAGCTGAAAAAAACTAATTGTTAATTAATGAACATGTTATTATGTACTGCGTAATGGTTGTAAATTATAATTACGGCTATTATACTGCTATTAACTTTGGTACTGTGCGTTTTATTAAAACAGTGATTTTGAGGTTAAAAGATTGTCATATTTTCGCTAGTCATCGGGCTTGTGTAGCCGGGTCAGATTTAGCTTGGTGTGCAAACAAAACCTAGTTATTTGGTATTCAACTCCATCTTCTTACCCTATTTAACATTTAGTTTACAATAAGTAGGACAGAGTGAGAAAAACCAGTAAAACAATTGTTTGATATAAAGCATTCAAAGGGTTTGAGGTTATGTTGTTGCTTTTTTTTTGTACACCAACCTGAACAAAAGTCACGTCAAACATAAGCCTAAATTTGTGTTGGATCTAATTACAAACAAATACGTTATTGCATTGTAATACAAAGTCACTGTTATAGTTGCAAACACACAGTACGATTTTAGTGAGTAGAAAGAGGTGTTAAAATTGTTTATTAGCTGTTTTTAAATTTTATTAAATTGAGGCTAACCCAACGGCCCCTCTAACGGCATTAGCTATTTTCCTTTAACTATAATTGTATTGCGAAATTGCTGTTAATTTTTATAACTCGAGGCCAATTTTATAACAGTGCACATGATTATCAGATTTGTTCATGAAGGCTGAAAGGGCGAGATTCGTAAGACCCTGTCAAAAACGGCGAAAACGACCTGACCTTTTTACAACTTGTTTTTGACCTTAAATGTTACTAAATAAATAAGTAAACAAATATCATAATTTCAATGGATAAGTGTGATTTAAAATGTCGTAATAACAGAGATATGTGTGCATTTTGTAAATACTAAATATTATAGAGTATTATAAGATTTATAGAATAAAACATTTCACACAGACTCCTGGAGTTTGCATAACCTCTACTTAAAAACAGCATCCTAATAAAATCAATATTACCTAATGATAATTATATTTGTTTTATGTGATACAGATAAAATGGTGTTTCTATGTGGCACCTTTTGTCCTTCGCCAAATCTATTTGTATTTAGATTTATATATGGAAACAACCAGCATAAGCTTATCTGACTGTATTTTATCTTCCATTCTTTTAACCTCTTAATCTCATGCTGATAAACATTTATGTGGCTGCTGTAAAACACAAGCTTGTGTTAGTACGTTGTGGACCAAGTCCAGTGAGTCTTGCCATGGCTAAGATAAGTGTGGATTTACCTGATATAGAGGTAAGAGCATGTTGTGTAAGATCCAATAGCTTCCGTAAGCATTTGTAAGTAACTAAGTAATGCCAAAATAAACTTTCATAGGAAATAATGAAAATTGGATATGATCTATTAAAAAAATATAAGTTTGTACTGTTTCTCTCAAAACAGATTACAATGTTAAATATATTTTTTGTAAATATTGCATAAGGCAGCTACAAGCTGTGTCTTAGGTTTTTTTTTATTTCTACTCTTGAGCAAGGTGAATATTTTAAATAAATCAACCAACTGCAGTTGCTGCTTGGTTTGGGTAAAACAAAACTCGATATACAATAACCAGTCTATCTATTTACAGTGTTGGAAGTTAATCCCTAAAATCCCCCAAAATCAGTAACTATCTAAAGGAATTCCAAAAATTATATATGGATCTCTTAAAGGTTATAAATTGTGAGAAAGTGATCAGTATTGATAAACAAATTTTAATTGATAATGGCAACTTAATGTAGCAATAATAAATTGGAATACATTTTGTAACTAAGAGTCTATCCAAACAATAATTGCTGCTGTAATAGAAGATTGTCCCCTCCATGATAAGAAAGTTTATCTTTTTGTGTAATAGATGACCCAAGATCTTGTTTTTGGATAAAGCTTTCTTATATTACACTGGAGTATTTTATTTTTTAACATTTGCAGTAACTTTATTTTGTAACTTCTTTATTTTGGATTCAGCAAATTATTGCTGCAATTATAAAAATGGTATTGAACTGAACTAGAGAAGGACTGGCGACCTTTGATTGTTCCAAGGTAGTTAGTGGAATAGTATAGGCCCCACAATTCCCCACCTTCTAGGGGCACCAAGCTTTCCTTCCATGAGTTTATGTTTATCGACAAATTTTTTTCAGATCTGTAATTTTGGCTTCAGCAAATTATTGCTGCAATTACAAAAATTGAATTGAACTAAACCAGAGGACGACTGGCGACCTTTGATTGTTTAAGGTAGTCAATGGAATAGTATAGGCCCCTCAGTTGCCCAACTAGGGGCGCCAAGTTTTCCTCCCATGAATTTGTTTTATTCTCATTTTTTTTTCTAATCTGCTATTTTGGCTTTAGCAAATTATTGCTGCAATTACAAAAATTGTATTCAACTGAACCAGAGAAGGACTGGCGACCTTTGATTGTTGAAGGTAGTCAGTAGAATAGCATAGGCCCCACAGTTCCCCACCTTTCAGGGGCGCCAAGCTTTCCTCCCATAAGTTTGTTTTATTCACAATTTTTTTTGTCATCTGTTATTGTGGCTTCGGCAAATTATTGCTGCAATTACAAAAATTGTATTGAACTGAACCAGAGAAGGACTGGCGACCTTTGATTGTTCAAGGTAGTCAGTGGAATAGTATAGGCCCCACAGTTCCCCACCTAGGGGCGCCAAGTTTTCCTCCCATGCGTTTATGGTTTATTCACAAATTGTTTTTTCTAATCTGTTATTTTGCCTTCAGCAAATTATTGCTGCAATTACAAAAATAGTATTGAACTGAACCATAGGAGGACTGGCGACCTTTGATTGTTTATGATAGTCAGTGGAATAGCAGGCTCTTCAGTTCCAGATCTTGTAGGGGCGTCAAGCTACCTCACGAACTAGTTTGCGTTTGTTTCACAAAAAATTGTTTGTAATCGTTTTTTGCCGCTTCAGCAAATTATTGCTGAAATTACAAAATTTTTGTTGAAGTGAACCAGAGGAAGACTGGTTAAAAGGAACACGTTTTGCTGTAAAACACACACAGCAAAGATTAACATTAGGTTAGTATGACACAACGCAAAATTTTGTACGAAGGATTTTACAAAATTTTATATGCTGCTATACCTAGTTCTGTGTGCAAAATTTTGTACAAGAAGATATAGATATAAACTAATATTAGCCACGACTACTCTGACTACTTATTTTCAAAGTCGTTATGTAACTTCTCTATATAAATGAAAAGACAATTTAGAAAAAAAAATAGACAGTTGTAGATTTAAAGTTAGTACCTACGAAGCAAAAAGACTAAATTAAAAAAACAATTTATGCAGACTGGCCTGGCGAAGTTCGTAGTCTGTATAATTTTAGTTTGCTTACGTTGAAACAATTTGTGATTTCATTAACTTAAAATCTAAGATGAGGTGAACAACTTGTTAAGCATACAGGGTCTTTAAAAATTACACCCACAAACTTCGGCATGTGATTCCTTATGTAAATTTAAGAAAAAAAGTTCCTATGAACGTGGGTCTGGAAATGGTTGTTATGTAAGTTATGTTTATTTGATCACTTTTCTCGACAATAAGATTAATGTAACGACATTTCCTATACAGGATGTTTCTAAATAAGCGTGAAAAATTATATTCTGTTATTTCTTGGGTTATTCTAAGAAAAAAGTTTCTTTTGACATATGTCTGTAAATGTTTTGTTATGGAGTTACGGGGCTTATATTTATTTAAAAATTTAGATTTTAAAAAATTAATTTGTAAAAACAAAATTACAGTAATTATTGGAAATGACAACCCCCGGCCATGATACATGACTGTACTCTTTTTCATTGATTGGCGAATACGTTCAAAAATCCTAGGTGTAATCTGGATTGTTTTCCATGATGCAACTATGCTATTACTCAAATTGTTAATACTTATTTTTAATCGGTGTGGTATAAACAAAGGATTTAAGATAACCCCAGGGAATAAAATCCAAGGGATTCAAATCTGGGGACCAAGGAGGCGCAGGTTGTGGTTCTGCTCGGCCTACCCAATGATTTGGATAAACAGCATCCAAATGCCTACGGACAGTTAGGCTAAAATGTGTTGGAGCGCCGTCGTGTATAAATCACAGTTTAATTTCTGATCTAGAGTGGCACATCGTCTAGCAGTATTGAAAGCTACTCTTTAAGAAAGCTAGCCTTCCTGGTAGAAAGTGCAGCCCAATTAAGAAATCACCAATAATTCCAACTCACACGTTTAGTGAAAATTGGTGTTGATGACGAACTTCCATTATTGCGTGTGGATTGTCTTCGGATGATTATTATGAAAATTAGTAATGGCTGCCCTGGAGAAGTTAGCTCCATCAGAAGCCATTAACATAAAAATAATCTTTGTGGAAAGTCGCCTGGTAATAATGCATGTACGCATTGAATGCTATAGGGATACAATTGTTGATTTATTAAAATTCTCCAAACGTTTAGGGTAATCTGCCTTGTACTAAAATTCGGGCGTTCTTCAATTTGTTTAAGAATTGTTCCCTCTAGCTCTACCTCCCCGACGTCGCGGGGTGGCCCACAATCAGCTGTACCTTTTTGAAAACTTCCTTTGCCACGAACACATTGGTGGATGGTGTGATGAAGTATTACTCGTTGGGAGTTACCTTCTTACCGCCTGGCCACCAATGAATTACCATTAGCAAGGCCTACGCGATGATTTGGATAAACAGCATCCAAATGCCTATGGAGAGTTAGGCTAAAATGTGTTGGAGCGCCGTCGTGTATAAATCACAGTTTAATTTCTGATCTAGAGTGGCACATCGTCTAGCAGTATTGAAAGCTACTCTTTAAGAAAGCTAGCCTTCGTGGTAGAAAGTGCAGCCCAATTAAGACGTCACCGATAATTCCAACTCACACGTTTAGTGAAAATTGGTGTTGATGACGAACTTCCATTATTGCGTGTGGATTGTCTTAGGATGATTATTATGAAAATTAGTAATGGCTGCCCTGGAGAAGTTAGCTCCATCAGAAGCCATGAACATAAAAAGAATCTTTGTGGAAAGTCGCCTGGTAATAATGCATGTACGCATTGAATGCTATAGGGATACAATTGTTGATTTATTAAAATTCTCCAAACGTTTAGTGTAATCTGCCTTGTACTAAAATTCGGGCGTTCTTCAATTTGTTTAAGAATTGTTCCCTCTAGCTCTACCGCCCCGACGTCGAGGGGTGGCCCACAATCAGCTATACCTTTTTGAAAACTTCCTTTGCCACGAACACATTGGTGGATGGTGTGATAAAGTATTACTCGTTAGGAGTTACCTTCTTACCGCCTGGCCACCAATGAATTACCATTAGCAAGGCCTACGCAAAATGTATATTGCACTTCTCAGCATTTTTATAATTATTCATGTTAACTGGCATACGAGGGTAGCCTTTTATATTTCGGGATTAAAAACAAAAACAAATATTTATCATCGAAAATGGTTTTATTGTTTTTCAAAATATTCTCCATGAAGATCGATACACTTTTGCATGCGTGTGAACCAATTTTCGAAGCACTTTTTCCACTCCGATTGAGGTATCTCTAAAACATGCATTTTGAACGCATCAACCGCTTCTTCAGGTGTCGAAAAACGTTGATCTCGCATTTTATTTTTGATGTTCGGGAATAAAAAGAAGTCATTCGGTACCAAATCAGGACTATACGGCGGATGACTCATCAAATCGACGTTTTGAGTGCTCAAAAAGTCACTTGTTCGAGCGGATGTGTGAGAGCTCCTATTGTCATGGTGGAGAATGATCCGTCTTCGACGGCCGGTTTTCCTTATTTCTCCGAAGACTTGTGGCAAACAAATGGTTGTGTACCATTCAGAATTAACCGTTCTACGTTGCACCAATGGTACGGTTGAGACATGTCCAGTTTTTGCGAAAAAACAGGCGACCATTTGCTTCGAAGTGCTTCGACCACGAACGACTTTTGTTGGGTTTGGCTCGCCTTCGAAGACCCATACAGTCGACTGCCTTTTACTTTCGGGCTTATACGCGTAGATTGACTATTCGTCATCTATCACGATGTCATACACAACAAATCTTTTTTACGGCCAAATGTTCATGCAATATTGAATGTATGCTGGTCCCACTAATGTCCAAGGGTACCTCAATCCCACGATAAGTCACCTGACGGTCTTGCTGTATCAGTTCACGCACCGCATCAATGTTTTTCGGAACAACAACCGATTTTGGACGACCTTCACGAAATTCGTCGTTGAGCGAACTACGGCCACGATTGAATTCGGTAAACCATCGATAAACACTGGTCCTTGATGGTGCTTCCTCGCCAAAAATCGAATTAAGTTCATTGATGCACGTCGAAAGTTGTAAAAAATAATCGCACGAAAATGTTCACGATTTAATTCCATTTTTTGGCCGATATGAATTTTTCAAGTTACTGTTAACAACACAAATAGCGCTCATACGTCAAAACGTTCTGAGTACGTATACCGTCAAAAATGTCAAACTTTACGATAGAGACGTCAGTTGCCAGATGGCAGCACTAGGGTTGCCCAATCCCGAAATATAAAAGGCAACCCTCGTAATAGCAGTACTGAAAAATAGGAATATTTTGAAACTCTTCAGCTGCTACTGTTGGTAATTTGACCTCATCTGATGTTTCTTCAAACTTTCAACTCAAAATTGAGAAATTAATAATGGTATAAATGACAGAGTAGGAAATTTTAACACCCTGTAACTCCGTAACAAAGCATTTTCGGACTGTATGTTCACAAGAACTTTTTTTCTTAGAATAACTCAAGGAACAGCTCGTTGAAATTTTGCGCACTTATTTAGGAACACCATGTATATTTTTGAACAGTTCTTAATTCACAACAAACCATTAATTAAGTGGACAAACCTTATACTGTTTAATAAATTGTAATAATCACGTCTTATTATATGTTATTAGCTGCCAGTTGATTGATTTCTTGGTATTGTGTAATTTTTGTATATAGAAATGAAACGAAACATAAGTAAGTAAAGTATATGTATATCTGTTTCAAACCTTAAATCTCCTTCTCCTTCTATTATTACCAAAATGTCTTTACAGTGTTACATTTATCTTCTTAACAAACAACGTATCTCTCAATTATTACCATCTTTGCGTCATAAAAATTTAAGAAATGATAAAATATTTCTTAATAACTTAACTGACGAAACATAGTTCATGATGCGCCTGATAACCCCCCGACAATCACGTACTAGCCTTGTGAATTATTTAAAAATATTTCTAGACCTAGTTAACTTATAAAATCTTTTAGAATCTATTATCTCTGAACCCGAGGGTTCACACACATTCAACTTTGCTACCATCCAGCGTTACCAAGAAAAACAAGCAGCATTGGAAGAGAAACCGCGACAAAAAATGCGCCGACGTAAGAACAATCTCAATGTTTATGTAAAGAATTAACATAAATAATTGATTTTTTTAGAGCTGTTCCCATTTGCAAAACAATTTTGATGATATCAAACCCACCACTTTAAGTGAGCGTGGGGCTTTGCGAGAGGCTACCAGGTGTCTTAAATGCGCGGATGCCCCTTGCCAGAAATCTTGTCCTACACAATTGGATATAAAGTCCTTTATTACAAGCATTGCAAATAAGGTAGGTGGATCTTCGATATCAAGTTAATGGACCTTCACATTACACATTTTAATGAAATTCATGAATATTTACTGCAATAGAAAGATATATAAGAAATACAAATTCAGGGGATTGAAATCTTGATACCTTGAAGTTATAACCCATTAAATTATAACCATTTTCCCCTCTCATACTTGATACTTGCAGTTCTTAGTTTAAATTAATCTAAGTGTTTCCTGCAAATTATTGAGAAGCTCGGTAGGTATTATTTTAAAGTACATGAAATGTGATTTTATTCAGTATGTAACTTGCCCAAGTTGTTTAAGTTATATTCACATCCTGCATATAACTTGAGGAATAGGGGAAATTTTGTATTAATATGATAGTTTTTAATATTGATTTTAGCCAATTCCAAATATAACGTAATCAAGGCACCATAATTAAAATCAGATTTACGGTTGATATAATTTAATTTAACAGCATGCAATCATGAAAGTATTTTTCATTTTGCATTAGGAATGCCTATTACAATGACTTTCCAAAAATTAATAAAGAAGTGGCGAAAACATTGTATATTAAGTCTTGGTATAAGCATATAAAATAAAATAAATTAATAATGGACAAAGGAAACAACATTTTTAAGTTAAAGTCAACTAAATAATCAACACTAGCACTTCCAAGAACTTAACTGAAGCAAGATATTATTTACAATAAATGTTCGTATAAATTGCCCCCATGTGACAAGCAGTAGCCTAAGCGACTGTAAAATCCGGTTCTCATATTAGCAAGCATTTGTGGGGTAATCGTTGCAAATGCATCCTGAATTTTAATTCGCAGTTAGGCCAGTATGGTGCCTCTGTCTTCTTCAAATCCATAAATTTTCGAATTAATGTAAAGCCATACGAAGAAATCTTGAAGTGACAAGTCCGGGGATCTAGGCGGCTAAGGAATTGTGCTTACGGTACGGCTAACGTATTATGAACAGGGCAACCATCTTGTCGGAACCAAATTTCATCCAGTATGATCCCTGGAACTTGACGCAAAGGAGGAACGATTTCGTTTTGCAGCATCAAGATATTTTGGACCATTTAGGTTCCTCTCAATAAAAAATGGTCCAACAATGTTATCACCCAATATTCCACTGTACACACTCAACTTTTGTGGATATTGAGATCGATAACTGTAATGCTTGTGACGATTATTTCGCGACCAAACACTATAGACTGATGGATTGTGTCGACCATTTATTGGAAACGTGCATTCGTCGTGAAGAGAATTTTGCTCAGGAAATTCATGTCATTGTTCGATTTTTCCATTATGTTCTCTTAAAATTCCATTCGTCTAATTTGGTCATTTAGGTAAATTTGTTGGGTTTTCGAGAGGTTATACGAACGATATCCATTTTTTCATAAAACTTTTAATACAGTACTATGATGGACATCAGTATCTTGAGCAATATTTCTGGTAGACTGGCGTGGAGCTACTTTTACAGTAGCACATATTCTTACTTCTTGGATTTCTTGATTAAAATTTCTTGGGTGTAACATTCTTTTATGGTTGGCTGGAGAGAGAGAGCCACCCGTGTTCCTCAAAGTTCCTCAAAATTCGATGTATTAGTACATGGAATAGATCGATTTCCGAACATTCCTGCAAATAAATCTCGAGTTGCACGTAACGAGCTATCCATGTAAAGCCATTTCATAATTTGTACTTCCTCGTGCACTTCATTAACATTCATATCAATATTATTGTTATTGTTTTGGTTTTTAATTTTTTTTTGGAAAATGAAACCCAAATTCCGGGCCGACTCACTCTGTAGTAAAGTCAACAAATCAAAGTTTTGCTTGTCACGGAAAAACAACTTGAAATAAAATATTTATTCAAAATTACGTACATTTTATTATTGTAATAAAAGTTAAAAATCGCGATATTACGAAACTTATTGATTAATATTAGAATAATTTAATATTTCATCTACCTTTGATCTTATAATGAATAATTTGCATCAATTTGACATGAAGATTGTAGTTTTCCAAGTTCTTCCTTGGAGATGAAGTGAAACCAATTTCGATGAAATCCTTTTCTTTTCTAGGTTTTTTTGCTACAATTTTTTCTACGGGATTAAAGTTTGGAGATTGTGTTGGCCAATCCATTCTATCGATTTTATTGGTCGACATCCAAGATTGAACCACTTTCGCTCTATGGCAAGGTGTATTTTCATCTGGAAAAATAAACTTTTCTTCTCCAAACGAATTTATCTCACTAGGAAGCATCTTATTCTGCAGTACTTCAATATATTTTGTGGCATTAATCGTCTCAGAGACGAGAAATAGTCGACCAACTCCTTCGGCAAACATTCACCCCCATACCATAATAGAGGTTGGGTATTTTATTGTTAAAAGAACGCGTTTTGGTGAATATTCTTCTCCAGAAAATCTTCTTATATACGTATTATTAGCAAGATTATTGATATTAAAGGTGGACTCGTTATTGAATAGTACCTTCTGCAACCGTTCTGGTGTCCAATGGCGATGATCCTATGCTTATCATAAACGGTTGAGCCTCTGTTTCTTGGAAAGCACTGGTTTCTTGCGTGGTCATCTTCTTCACACGGTAGGTGTACATAAACTCGTAGCTTCTGACCTTAATTTGGTGAGTTCTGTAGAATTGAGACTTCTGTCAGTTAGACTGGTTCTTAACGCAGCATCATCTCTACTTTACTTATTTAACTGGCGTTACAGTCTTTTGTAGATTTTAGCCTCATTAATCACTTTGTTCCATCTTGCTCCGTTCTGTGCAACTCGTCTCCAGTTAACCACCCCTAAGGTTTTCAAGCCGCGCTGGATACCATCCGGCCACCTCTCCTTAGTTCTGCTTCTTGTTTTTTGTAGTCGCTTTTCTATTTCATTACACTTTTTATATTCTTGTCACTTCCCGTCCCCTCAACATGACACTACACAAAACGTTATTGTATTAATACGTCTAATTTTGCATTCGTTTTGCGCTATAGCCGTTCCTATTCTACACTGGGCCCCATATCCTCCTCGTTATGGCTCTTTCCGCCGTCTTAGCTTTGTTTGATCGCTTATTGTTAAAGACCACGTCTCGCACCCGTATGTCAACACTGGCCTTATCATTATCTTATAAATTTTCCATTTGGATGCACGCTTTAGCAGTTTTGATTTCTTTCATCAGATTCTTATGGATATAATAGCATCATCTCTAGCAGAGGATACTTTGGGTGGTCATTACGGGGGTTATCTTCAATTTTTTAGAAGTTATGTTAAAAAGTTAAGTTAAACTCTAAGAAACACTTACATGCTTTGACGATGCAGAACTTTTTTACACCATTGTAAATTACTCACCTTCTTCTTCTCATCCCTCAAGGCATCCACTGCTGAATATAAGATTCCTCACATTCTTTCCATCTCTCTGTATCTTTACCGTTTCTCATCCACCGCATTCTACTAATCTTCACTCCATTTCATTAATGGGCTTCCTATACTCCTACTGCCGGCTCTAGGTCTCCACTCTAATAAACGTTTTTTCCACCTCTTGTCCTGTAATCTAGCAATATGGCTAGTACATTCTCATTGCAGCCGAATAACTGTTTTTATTTGTCCTTCACTTCTGTGCGTTGGCGTATCCATTGATTAAATTTTTTACCTCTTGGAGTTATGCCTAATATACTATGTTCCATTACTCGCTGTGTTGTATTGAATTTTTGAACAGTTCTTGCAGTTCTTCTCAATCTCAATACAAAGAGGAGTGCGCCAGACAGATACCATTTCACTAAAACTATATACTTTAGTCCTGGAAGATGTTTTCAAAAAGTTACAATGGGAGCAAAAACATGTGAGCATCGATGGAACTTATCTTAATCACCTACGATTTGCTGACGACATAATCCTCATCTCAAGCAACCCTGATGAACTGAGAGAAATGCTACAACAGCTGAACCAAGCATCCAAAGAATTAGGATTGAAAATGAACATCAATAAAACCAAAATAATGAGTCCAAATAACATCCCACTCCAAAATGACAACCAAATAATAGAAAACTTTAACGAATATATCTACCCGAAATGCTCGTGATTTCTCTAAGAGACCAAATCAGAAATGAGGAAATTAGGAGAAGAACCAAAGTAACGGATGTGATTAAACGCGTAGCGGAGCTGAAGTGGCGCTGGGCGGCACATGTTTCGAGACAAGAAAATGATCGATGGACAACCCGAGTAATACAATGGCGGCCACGTGAAACAAAAAGAAGCAGAGGCAGGCCTCAACGACGTTGGATAGACGATATCAAAGAAACAGCTGGAAGGAAATGGTACCAAATAGCCCAAGACAGGAAAGAGTGGAAAAGGTTGGAAGAGGCCTACGTCCAGGAGTGGACGGGAGAAGGCTGAAGAAGAAGAAGAAATTGTGCCATAAGAACGAGTTTCAATAATAATTGGATACACATCGTGTAGTTAATACCAATTCCACTCAATAATCGACAGGAAATTGACATAAACCTTACAAAGATCATCACAGAAACAGTTCATTAGGCACTTGAATTTTCCTCGAGAATACTGAATCAAACAGAACTGTGGAGAGCAACCAGATATCTTACTATACGTATAAATTATACCATCTTAACTATGGCAAACTTCACATACAACTCTGATGAAGAAAAAAGTAATTTTGTTGTGGAACAACTGGAAAATACCTTCATACGGCCAGTCTTAAATAATATCTGATTATTTCTTCATAGAGTCATCACGTACATTGAGTTGCATCTTCCAACAGGACAGTTTAAGAATGGTGTACTTTTCTGGTGAATGGAAACTCGCTCGCGTCGTTATGCTTAATAAGCGTTGAAGAAATAAAAAGACACCAGCAGTTACCGCCTTATATGCCCCTTGCCCATGTTATCCAAGGTATTAGAAGAAACAAATTCACACCGTCTTTGCTCTGCGTTATATGAATAGAAAAAGTCATTCGGTAGTTCAACAGCTACAAATAATAATTAAAATCATAGAGCGTAAGGGTATAAAAATTAAAAATACATAGTCGCTACATTCCTTGACATCAACCAATCCTTTTACTAAGGTGTGAAGGCCCCGAGTGCAAGATATTGCGTACTCTTGTCCCAGATATTTCATCAGAATAATTTTCACGTTCCTGCAGAACAGATCGTTTGAAGTTCGAATTAACGCGTCAATATCTAAAACTAAAAGGATATCAGCCGGAGTCCCACAAGGTAGTATTTTGGGACCTAGTTTGTTTAATGTGTTTATGAAAGATTCGACGATCACACGATCACACAGAATGAAGATCTTCAAGAAGATATAGATCAGTGTTATTCAACCATTTCTCCCTCGTGCCTCTAGAAACACTTTTCTACTCTACTTTGTACCCCCAAAGTTGTTGGTGCAGTTAAAATGGCATAGGACCACAATATTATTGGCACCATAACGAGCACAGTTGCAAGATTTCATTCTTCAGTAGACTAGGTACCATGATTATTGATTAGCTATTATTTTGCTACTCAGCAGGGAACGCTAAAAATAGAAAACAATACAAGTTTGCTCTGAAAAGAGAACCCTCTAAGATGTCTTGGCGTACCTCTTAAGGTATGCGTACCCTCGATTGTATAGCACCGCTACAGACCATCTACAATCAGCAATCAGTACACTATCGAAATGGCTTAACAAGTGATGTACACTCCTGCAAATTTCGCTTATTGAGTTCCCAGGTGACAACTTGCTACAATTATAAAGGATTATAGTTTATACAGGGTGTTAATGAATTGCAGGGACAAACTTCTAGGGCTTAAAGTATACATGAAAACAAACACTGTTTGTTAATAAATGTATGGTCAAATGTGTTTTCTTTCAGGGATAGAGCTTCCCGAAGATTTATTAAGAAGCGCCTAAATGTAGGCAACTCAATTTACTACCTACTATTTGTTTCCATAACAACGGAAATTAATACAGGTTAAATTTATTTATCCACACAATGTTTCTATTAAAATTAATAATATCGAGAAACTATAAAAATGCCTCTGATCAAGCTGCATGTGAATATGAGAAAAAGTTGGCTAGCTGTGAGTAAGCTCATTTCTTATACTTTAAAATAATGCATAAATATAGTTTTTAAATAGTTTTCTGACAACACCTAGGGAACACTTGTTATAATTTGCTGTAACTTCAAACCTATTAATATTTCAAATGCCTGAATTTTTGTTTACATATCTCTATATTCTACTACATATTTATGAATTTAATTAAAATCGATGATGTGAAGGTTCAAATATTGGCTGACTTAATTCGAAATGGCCCAGGTTCAATGCAATAATAAGTAAAGGCAACTTTTAAATTCGTCATCTTATTTTATAGAATTATTATGGAGCAGCTAAGGCAATTTTCTCCGACAATCCTTTGGGTATCACCTGTGGAATGGTATGTCCTACCAGTGATTTATGTGTTGGAGGTTGCAACCTACAAGCTTCAGAAGAAGGCCCCATTAACATCGGGGGGCTCCAACAATTTGCTACACAGGTAGCTCGAGAAACACACTTATATTAAACATTATTAAAAAAAATATTTAGGTTTTTAGTAAAATGAACGTTAAACAAATACGAGATCCGAAGACCCCTACACCAAAAAATCCAGATAGCAAAATTGTTTTGTTTGGTGCTGGACCTGCTTCGCTTTCCTGTGCAACATTTTTAGGCCGTCTTGGTTATAACGACATAACAATTTATGAAAAACAGAACTACCTTGGAGGTTTAAGGTCTGTTTTTAGGTTAACCATACCCAGTTTAGTTTAATTATTCAAAAAAAATTGCAGTGCTTCGGAAATCCCACAGTATCGACTTCCTTTGTCTGTGGTAAACTTCGAGATCCGTCTGGTACAAGATTTGGGTGTTAAAATCGTAACTGGACAGCCACTGTCCAAGAAAGGCCTTACAATTGCAAAGGTTATTCAAGATGGTGCCAAAGCAGTGTTTGTTGGGATTGGATTGCCTCAACCTAAACCGCAACCCATATTTGAAGGGCTCACTCCTGAAATGGGTTTCTACACTTCGAAGAGTTTCCTTCCGGAGGTTGCAGAGTCGAGCAAACCGGGAATGTGTGCTTGTAAAGCTAATAGCGTTCCTCAGTTACCGAGATTAAGTGGATCCGTAATTGTTTTGGGTGCTGGCGATACAGCTTTTGATTGTGCTACATCCGCCTTGAGGTGTGGAGCAAAGAAAGTTTTTGTTGTGTTTAGAAGAGGCTTTACTAACGTTCGTGCTGTGCCTGAAGAGGTGAATCTTTTCGGTTAAACATGAGCAGAATTGTATTTTTTGTTTGTTTTCTAGGTGTCTTTGGCAGTCGAAGAAAACTGTGAGTTGGTCGGATTTCTGTCTCCACATAAAGTAAATTTAAAGGATGGTAAAATAGCTTCAGTTACTTTAAAACGTACTGAGCAAACTGAAGACGGTCGTTGGATTGAAGATGAAGAGCAATTAACAACATTGAAAGCCAATTTTGTCATTTCTGCTTTTGGTTCTGGGCTTTACGATGAAGATGGTATGTAAAATTAATGTTTTAATGTATTTGTGTTTGTTGTTGTGAGGATACTAAAAAGTTTTTGTTATGGTGTGTTTGTGTTTGTTAGTGGTTGTATACAATACACTGGATATAAATGAGAAGCGCCCTATAAATTCAACCAATAAAATAAAAAGTTTTTGATAATAGTTGGCTGTAGAAATGAAAATATGTAAGTTTACTTAAGCCATTCAAGCCAGGGACACTCCTCAAGTGCTAGTCAGATGGGTAAAGTCAGCGCTGGAAGATAGAAAGGGAAATGCCGCTCTAGGGAGCTTTCAGGTAGACATAGGGGTGAAGGGCAGTTGTCTTCAGGGCGGCTGAATTCTTCGCTGGTTATACATGGCGGTAATCAGGCCTAGAGTACAGTACGGCTCAGTGGTCTGGTGGCCGAGTTTACAACGAGCCACTATCGCCTTGAGGCTGTCTAAAATCCAGAGACCTGCTTGGGAATCACCGGAGCAATGAGAGCAACCCCAACGGCCGCATTTGAAGTCCTGCTAGGACTGCCAACTCTTCCTTTTTAGATAAAGAACGAGACCATGACTGTCCTACTCAGAATGCGGGACACGGATATTGGCAAGACAAAGGAGCTATCATAGGTTACGAAGATATATCCAAGATGGCTGAAGAAGAACTTCCTTTTTCTGCTTGCAAGGTGATAGAAGTGAAGGACCGATTAAGATTGGAAAGGAAATACTCTTGCACCATCCCTGAGAAGGAACGGTGGGAGCGGAATGAGATATCTCCTACAAGACTTGCTAGCAGAGAGTCGGCGGGAGCCGGAGTTTACCTAGAGAACTAGGGGGTACAACAGAGTTTCGCATTTGGGAAGTATACCACGGGTTTTCAGGCGGAAGTTTATGCCATCTTGGCGGTGGCCAAGAAGGAAGAGGCAATATCAGGAGTAGAGCAAGTGGTATAAATCCGCCCTAACAGCCAAGCGGCACCCAAATCTATCTACTCACTCAGGAAGAGGTCAGCCCTCATCCAGAAATGTGGAGAAGCTCTTGAAGAATTTGCAAAGCTGAAAGAAGTAAAACGGGTCTGGGTACCGGGACACTGGCATTCTTGGCAACGAGACGGCAGATAAGCTTGCCCAACTAGGGGCCGGGGAAACCCGCCCGGGACCGGAACCCTTTCTAAGCTTTTCAAGGTAACAGGTCACATCAACCTTAATTGAATGGTCTCGAGTGAGATTGAAGTATGAATGAAAGATACTGAGGGGATGTAGACAGTCAAAAGTCTTTATAGCCGGATCGGGTAAATCTAAAGCGGTCTGGTTATTGGGTAAAAGCCAACGGACTCTTAATTTACTGTTAGGAGTCCTCACAGGCCATAAGCTCAGAAAACACCTAAGCCTCCTAGGTATAGCGGACGATCCAAATGTCGGGCATGCGGAGGGCAGGAAGAAACCGCCTTCCACTATTTGGAGAATGCGAGGCGCGAATGAAACTGAGACATACAGTTTTCGGCGCATCAACGCTTCACAGTTCAGAGTTGAGTTCCCTCATGGACGGGCATCCTGGCATATACTGGAATGTCAGGAAAGACAGAAGAGGAAGAGAGAGAGGATTGATTGATTGATTGAGGGGATGACAGGGGTTAGTAAGCAGGGTCCATAGGGGCATACTTGTTGGGCATCTCCCCCCTTCATAATCTACTAACTACTACTAAGCCATTCTTTTATTCATATTGGGTGTTCTGGAATGATAAATACGTATTCCAAGTGAACTATACTTTGATAGCTATTAAAGAAATTGTAGTAACTATTATAAACTACATCGCTTACGTGATGACCATGTTTTTATATATACAGTGCGTCTGCAAAGTATTACTTCTACAAAGTGGTCAATTGCAAGGAATGTCTGGCAAAATATGCTTTAGAGAATTTAGCTATTGTGTTAGTATTATGTATGTTTTCCAATATACTCCAATGAGTCATCAAAAATGGTAATCCTAACGGAAGGAAAATTTCTGGAATATTGTACAAGAATAGTCTACATGCTATCGATGCTTCGCCAAAAGAAGGAAGTTTGCAGGAGTCATAACACCAGTGTTATTTAGTACAAAAATAAATCGGTTTGGCAATATTAAGTATGTTCAAGTGATCTTAGTTGCTAAATTGAATTGAAAAGTTCACGTTAAATGTACGTTAAAATAGAGCTGATTATGGATGTGCAGGTAATCCTTCGGAACACCGTGGGTCTTATTACCAAAAGTAGTGGATTTACAACAAATCTTTTAAGACACAAACTGCACCATCCACAAAACAAGGTTGAGATGAATACTAAAAGGAAATGCCTGAACAGTAAAGTCTTACTGCTTCAAAAGAAGACGGTATGCAAGAGAGATGAGTACAGCAGCAACTAAATATAGGGACAGACATCCCAACTAAAAATGAGATACGTCATAAAGCAATTCCGAAACTAGAAAGCAGCCGGCATACAACTGGACCCACTGAAAGATTTAGAGACAGTTGAATTCCTTTGCCCAATCATTAAAGGTGTACGGGAACTGGAAATAATATCAAATGACTGGAATACAGGGATAACAGAAGTTGATTCCCAGCTATGCCAAGAACAAGCTGATTTTCACATTGAAAGATCGTGCTTAGATCAGGCAGTTACGTAACAAATGATAATAAAAGAGTAGTAGGAACTGAATGATGGCCTACACATGTTTTTCATGGATTTAGAGCGTATTATTGGTTGCCTAGACTAAATCATAAACATAATTGACATTAATATGACCGAATACTACAAGAACCAAAATAGACGAAATCACTGCTTAATGACCTGAAAACAGACAAAGTTCATCTTAGAAGAGGAGTCCACCAAGGAGCCACAATCTCTCAAAACTATTTACTGTAGTGCTGGACGACATATTTAAAACCTTATCATGGGATGAAAAGGGCATAAACACCGACGGGTCCTATTTTAATCATTTCGGTTTCGCAGATAATACCATTCTAATCAGCAGCAGCGACATCGAGGAATTGGAAACAATGCTTAAGGTGCCTATCCATCAAAGAAAGATAAACCAACATACAGCAATAGTAGAGCAGTAAAGATCGAAAGAAAATATTCAACATAAATAAGCATTCTGCCAGGTAGACAAATAGTTTTATTAGTGTGGACGGTTATATAACTTGAGTCTTGTTTCTGTTACTCTCTACACACCGGCAAGTGGACCACGGTAAATTGTAGTATCTCAATTTTTCTAAGTCACAGCTCCATATCACAGTTAAATATACAGACGACGTTTTTGAAGCTTCCATTCCTACGAAGTTCACTTGAAAGGAGGTCGTTATTTCTTCTTCTTTCAAATCTTCCAACAGCTCATTTCCTCCATAAGCTTACGTTTTTGTAAACTTGTACGAACCCAGTACCTACGCTTTCGTTTTGGTGATGTACTTGCACCAATCGCTGCACACACAGCGGCTGCCATTATTGTAGTTTATTCGTCACACATTTCGATGTATGTCACACTAGTGTAGACACAATGTTGCATCTGTTTCTAAAGACACTAAATAAGTAGCAGAATAATGCTCAATGTTGTTCCGGTGTCGACAGTTAGTTTACCATAGTTAATAAATTTATTTTCAATTGCCAAACATTGTGCAACACAAAAGTTGACGTAGGTTGGCCCATGTTTCTTTGGATACCCACGTTTAGATAATTTCAAGAAGCATTAACATGCAGAACAAAAATTATGAGTTCAGAAGAAACGGAGATCATCATTGACAACCATAGATCCTTGATAGTTGATGAGTATGTATATCTGGGACCCAAAATACAAGTAGGAAAGGGAAATCAAATGAATGAGATTATACGACGAATGGGTTTAGGCTGGACAGCATTTGGGAATCGTCAACATATCCTGAAAAATACAGATATTCCGGTAAATTTAAAGAGGAAAATTTACGAAGGGTGCAATTTACCCGTGGACTGGAAACTGTGACTTTAACCCAGAGAAGCGCAAACCGATTGAGGACTACCAAAAGGGCGATGGAATTGGCCATAAGTATTGCTCTTAGGAATAAAAGACGAATCGAAGTGATCCGATGAAGCACAAAAGTCACAGACATAATCTCAAGAATAATGAAAACTGAAATGGGGATGGTTGGGTCACGTGATCAGGCATAACTCAAATATATGGACCAGTAGAATAGTGCAATAAAGAATGAGAACCAACAAGAGAAGTAGCGTTAAACAGCAGAAAAGGTGGTAGGAGATAGTTCTGAGTACCCCAAGACGGATAAACATGAAAACGTGTGGAAGAGGCCTACGTCCAGCCTTGGACAGATTAGGGCTAAGAAGAGAAGAAGTCTAGTCGGTGACCGAGTTAATTGGAACTGCTTGGTATCAATCATATGCGCGTCGTAGGACATTACATACTCGGGTCAATCCAAGGCATGGTGGTCGGATCAATTATCTCATGCATAGTCCGTTATTCATGGTTAACTTGATTTATGTGATGCATGGTTGAATGCTGGTTTACATGGCTGTGTTAGTAATTTAAGGGTGGGTGGGCCATCTTGTGGCGGTTCCTGATCCATATACAAATGTCTTTCTAACTGGAATCTTTATAATAAGAATGTGTAGAAAAAGTTGTAAGACGTTATTTTGTCTAACGCTGATCTGGAAAAGTACTCTATTGCAAGAATACTGAAATTGCAGAATCTTGTTTTTATTTACGATAATATGTAGATCGCTCAACTGGGAAGAAATTAATTGTAGAAGTGCGTCCACAAACGCCTCGCACTATTATTCTAATGCGTTCTTATATTCTGTTTGTTCTAAATTCCTACCAGGCAGAATTTTTCACTGTTTTAAATTAATCCCAAGGTAACCTGTAATTTTTAATTTTCAGTTATTCAAGCGTTGTCACCCCTACAGCTGAAAAATAACAATTTGCCCATCGTGAACTTAAACACAATGCAAAGTTCGCATTCTCTAGTTTGGTGCGGAGGCGATTTAGCTGGGGTTGCGGAAACTACGGTGGAATCTGTGAATGATGGAAAGACAGCTGCTTGGTTTATCCACAGTTATCTACAGGTACAACTTATTCGTATTTATCGAAATAAAAATTAATCCTAACTGTTTATTTAGGGACTTTCCCCTTCTGAAAAACCCAAGCTACCTCTTTTCTACACAGACATTGATAATGTCGACATATCTGTTGAATTGTGCGGAATAAAATTTGAAAATCCATTTGGTATTGCATCAGCTCCACCTGCTACAAGTATGGCTATGGTTCGGAGGGCTTTTGAACAAGGATGGGCGTATGTAGTTACTAAAACATTTTCGCTTGATAAAGTAGGTACACAAAACTCTATAAATTTATGTATCTAAACATCGTTTTGCATATTTAGGACTTAGTTGTCAACGTGTCTCCAAGAATAGTTCGTGGAGTTACCTCAGGTCACAATTACGGTCCGCAACAAGGCGCCTTCTTGAATATCGAATTGATATCTGAGAAGAGAGCAAAATATTGGTGCAAATGTATAGAAGAATTGAAGGCTGATTTTCCTACAAAGGTTAATGGTTTTTGTAGGTAATATCCTTATTTAAAATTACTGAATAAATTATTACAGGTCATCATTGCAAGCATAATGTGTTCATATAATAAAGATGATTGGGTAGAATTATCTCAAATTGCTGAAAAATCAGGTGCGGATGCTTTGGAATTGAATTTATCATGTCCTCATGGTATGGGTGAATCTGGAATGGGTTTAGCTTGTGGTCAGGTAAGATTTCCCTTCTAAAATGTTTGTATATTTTAATAATTACTTTTTATTGCAGAAACCAGAATTGGTGAAGGGCATCTCACAATGGGTTCGCGCCGCTGTAAAGATACCATTTTTCGTCAAACTGACTCCGAATATTACCAACATAGTCGACATTGCTCGTGCTGCACGCGAAGGTAATCTGCGTGGTTATTAAACAATAACTCTTTAATAAATGATTAAATGTTTAGGTGGTGCGGACGGTGTATCTGCTATTAATACTGTATCGGGTCTCATGAGTCTGAAATCGGATGCTTCTGCATGGCCTGCTGTTGGTTTAGATAAACGGACAACTTATGGAGGCGTAAGTGGTAATGCTGTTAGGCCCATGGCGCTGAGAGCTGTATCAGCAATTGC
The DNA here is from genome assembly GCA_014611495.1 of Limonius californicus. NCBI lineage: Eukaryota > Metazoa > Arthropoda > Insecta > Coleoptera > Elateridae > Limonius > Limonius californicus. Next base: position 35,041 of record JABXWE010000731.1, on the reverse strand, counting down.
ACAAACCTTCCCAGGATTTCCAATTCTTGGTAATAGGGCGAGTTAATTTTTGTTAAAACAAAATAACAGTTTGTTTTTGAAGGAATTGGAGGTTTAGACTCTGCAGATGTAGCATTACAGTTCCTTCAATGTGGCGCAACTGTTTTACAAGTTGGAAGTGCCATTCAAAACCAAGATTACACTCTAATAGAAGATTATTGTACTGGGCTGAAAGCCTTACTGTATTTGGAAAGAAAATTGCCGCAGTGGGATGGCCAAAGTCCTCCTTCGTATAAACATCAACTAGGAAAACCAGTGCAGCCAATTTATGGAAGTGATGGAAAAGTATTCAACTAATATTTTGTATTATTTTGAATTATTTATTTTGAATGGTTTAGGTGCTACCACATTTTGGACCATACAGAAAAGAGAGAGAAGAGCAATCGCGAAAGTTCAGGACAGTTGTAAAAATAGATGCCAATGGTGAAATTACACCTACAAATGGAACTATAAACAATGGTTTACACGAAGTTCCCAAAATTAAAGATATAATAGGACGTGCACTGCATCAAATTGGGCCTTATAAACAACTGGATAAGAGCAAACAAGTCGTTGCTCTCATTGACGATGTAACATATACTAAATAGAAGTTTTTTCATATTATTAATGCTTGTGTTGTAGGATATGTGTATCAACTGTGGAAAATGTTATATGGCATGCAACGACTCTGGTTATCAAGCGATTAGCTTTGATGCGGAAACACATATTCCGAAAGTGACCGATGATTGTACAGGATGTACTATGTGCTTGTCTGTGTGCCCCATTGTAGATTGCATCACGTAAGTATTATATTTACGGACTTACAGTCAGAGTGAAAGAAAGCGTGAAAACGGGACTCAGTTCCGGTGTAAAAACACCAGGCAACAAATAAAAATAATAGTTTATTAATCGTAATTAATCTACAACTCAAAAATTAAACCAAAATTAACAAAAATTGATTTCTCAGTGAAATGTGTGCTCCTTATATATAGTCCGTTGATGGATAGCGGCCGGCGGGAGGTAGAAGAGAATTTCTTCGGAAGTTTCCATATTATTAAGTTGAACGAAGACCCTGGAAAGTATTCAGATTGGTTCTGTGGTTATTCCTCTTTTTTCCAGCTATTTCTTTGATGTAGTTTTCCCATCCATTTTTTGGACCTCCCTTTGTTCTTAGAGAGTGTCCTTCATTCGGTTCAGATGTCCGTACCATTGTAATTGTTTGTGTTCTATTTCTTCTACTATCGGTCTTAGTTCTAATTCTTCTCTTATACTTCTGTTTCTAATCCTATCCCGTCTTGTTTTACCTCTCACTAGTTTGTTTCTTTTCTGCGGCTGTATTGTTACGAGCCAAACAAGCTTTTTCGTCGACCCGAAACAGGAAAGATGGAAATGCCTTCGACTTAGCTCAGAGAAGGAGGGCTGGTTCACGAGAAACGCTTAAGGGAAGGAAATCGAACGTGGTTGTATACAGAGTAAGTCAAAATTAGAGCAGGCCACCTTCCAAAAAACAGTTGATTACAGGTTCTCGTGGAAGGCCGAGAAGCCAGCAGCTTACGAGAATAGAACTCACATTTATTGTGCCTCCTCCTGTATATAAAGCTTACAAAGTTCATGCACAATATAATAGAGACAAATAAAAGATATTGTGAATTTTAAGACAAATATAATTCTATTGCTTGAAATTGGTAACACACACAGTACAAAAAAAAAACCAAAACGGTAATAATTGTAGTTGAACACAGATGGAAGTTGGAACGCTCGCCGCCACTGGCTTGCGATATTTATTTTACTAAACACACAGATCTGCGCAGCCAGTAACGTTCGAGTTTACTGAAATTACTTACACTTTACGAGTAATAACTAATAGCAATTTGACCACTGACGGTCGCTTTGAGTTGCATAAAAAAAAGGTTCAGCACTTTAAACCAGGCAAATGAACCTCGGAACAAGTTTTCACAATAATGCAATAATAATTGTTACCTTAGTTTTCTTCAAATAGGGAGCAGAGAGAGGAACAAAATCTCCGCCGCTGTACGGGATTATTACTTGCAGCGGCTTAGTGGAGGGAGTCACGGGATTGAAGGCTGTAATCTGCGGCAGGTCGAGAGAGCAATTTCACTGAATTGTTTAAAAAAAAAGCTGACACTCTACTAATAGTTTTAATCCAACACAAGTCGAGAATATTATGCCCCAGGCAAGAAAAAATAGTGCTACGGTATCTTAATTTAGCAGAGGCGCGGTCGACAACTGCGGATCAACCCCACATGTGTTCCCCTTTAGAAGTTTAGACTGATTGCCTTTCCCCCTGCTGCAAAACTCTCACCCAAATGTAATCGTTCTAGAACAACATGTTGCACGGGGAACTTCCGGGAAGCGTAGGATTTCCTGGGCCATTCTGCAGACAAAGGATTCTAAGAACTGTTTTCGATCGGCGCTAAAGACTAAACATGCTTGTCAAGTGTTCCCTTTCGGAGGTTTCCAAAAGTGGCCCCCCTATAAAAAACCTTTGGGAATAATAAAATAGTAATCGACTTAAGAGCGGCAATTAAAATAAGACTTTAATTCATATGAAGCGGCAAAACTAAACGAATGTTATAGTATTTGTAGTTCCCTAATGGTTTCCCAAATGTATTTTCCTGGTACTAGGTCAAATGCTGGTTTTGGGTAGAGCAATGCTACATATAGTTTTTTGTTTTCATGTATTATGGCTCGCAAGGTATATATGTGGGCCTGTGTTTGTCGCCCTGACCGAAACAGCATCTATTTTTCCTTGGGTTTCTCTTCTTAGTAGTTTTTCTATTATCCAGGTATAAAGTTTTAGTGCAACTGGGGTTAAGCATATTACCCTAGTTGTCGCAAATGGTAGAGTCGCCCCTTATGTAGATGGTACTATAAAGTTCTACGTCCAATGTTCCGGAATTTGCTTCGTCTTCTATACGTTTCGAAACATGCGTCTCAATCAATTTATACAGACAACTCAAGCATGCTGTGACCACAGCAATCAAATTAATTCAATGTTAAAAAATAAAATTAATCTTTATTTAGTGTCAAACAATTGTTAGAAAATTTAAATCAGAGGGATGCGTAATAAATTCCCATAAACTAAAAACTGAAAGTAATCACGTTTTAACCGAAGAAATGAAATGAAATATTTTATGCTACGTTGAATATTAATAATTAAAAAAAGTTTGCCATCGCCGGGAATTGAACTCGGATCAACTGCTTGGAAGGCAGGTATGCTGAACATTACACCGATTTGCCGCTTATGTATGTGTTTTGTACAAAAGAAATATAATGTGCACGGACCTTACGGAAACATCCTGTCGATTTTTATTTTTAATAAATAAATCATCATCTGCGTCCTATATACCTACAAGGTGAAATACTTATTTAATATAAACACTGCATCAACATAACCTTCATACTCAAATAATTCACAACTATAGTGACGTTTATTTGTGATTTTTAGTTGTCGGTATAGTTGGTTGCATACACAATAGGCGAAATTGACGCGTTTCTTTTAAAAGTATACATTGGCAATGTATACTAAAAAGAAAAATTCCCTGTATATATATATATATATATATATATATATATAAAGGTTTAAGGAGATGCTGTACCGCCACCTTTTTTCTATTGTGGTGGTAAGGCGTTTTAATAAGTGTTTGTATATTATTTTAAAATTGATAATGTATTACAGTATATTTTCCGTCATGAAAGGAAGTTTTCTGTCGTTTTGTAAAGGCGCTAAATAAAAGAAAAAGAACTTGTACTTATTTCCTAACTAAGTAGAAAATTGCTATTTATGTAGAATGAGTTGTATTGCTGTTGGCATTGGAAATCAATAACTGAATCTTTTTAATTTCAGGATGGTACCAAAAGCAATTCCGCACGTCATCAAACGGGGAATGCCTGGGGATAAAGTAGTACTAGTTCATGCTCTAGATTAATTTGCTTAAAACAATGTAATTTTACATAGAAATTTTTAATCGAAAATATATGAATTTACTAACACTGTTAAGTTGTTCTTTTATTAGAAGAAACTATTTTTCCTGATAAACCAGATCTTCCTGTTAACTTCTATGATTCCGCTGCAGGCATATCTAGTTAACAATGGACTACTTGTGTATTGTATATGCGGCGCGAGGTTTACTATTTAGGTGGATATAATATTTAAGTGTCTACTGAAGACATAAGAAAAAAAATATCAAGAACTTTAGGGAAGTTTCTAACGTATGCGTAAGGAGAGGTTTAGTAACTTTACCACAAATTACATTCGCTATATTTATGTAATAATTCGACTTTTTTAGTTATCACTTTTTAAATTCAACCATATGAGATGAAGGAACTGTCACGTGCTGTGTAAATATAGTGTTAGAACTTTTTCATGGCAAAAAATCGTAAAATTAGACTGGTAATTAGAATTATTAATTATTTTGTATAGAACAATGAAAGCCAAAAACACGGTATTATGAAAAATTTTTCGTTTATGTTTACCATGAAGAGTCTTCTTTTTCTTCTTCTTCAACCTGTTTCTCTATTTAGGGCAGTTTGAATCCAGTTCCTTCCCGACACTTTTTGAAGGTCATCCCGCCATCGCTTTGGAGTTCTTTCCACGCTTCTTTTTGTTTCTCTTGGGTCATTCTATTATCCTATTTGTCCATTTCTATCTATCCTGCCTTGCGATTTGACCTGCAAATCGCCAATTTAGCTGGGTTATCCTTCTGATAACATCGGTAGTCTTCGTTCTCACTCGAATTTCGTCGATTCTTATGTGATCTCTCAGGCTAATCCCCCACGAAGAGTACCTGTTACTACTTGATGTATCTGAACACATCCAACGATATCTTAATCTACTTTTTAAAGGTTGACAAGTGCAAATTAAATTGAATGTACACGTGACAAAGTTCCAAAATATTTAGTGAAAGGGACATTCTTTACTTTTGCTTCAAATCCTACCAAACTTCCCACACCCTGTATTGTACATAGGTGACTTCAACAACCAGCACAATGTATGGGGCTGTCGAAACATAGATACCAACGGTAATAAACTATCGAATTGGATTGAAGCCAATAATCTCTACCTCCTTTATAATGCCAAAGACAAAGAAACTTTCGATTCTGCCCGATGGAACCAAGACTATAACCCAGACCTCAGTATCGTAACCATGGATCATGAAACCAAACCTATGCCCGCACAAAGGACGATCCTAAACAACTTCCCACGCTCACAACATCGGACAATCCTTATCACCCTAGGAATCTAAATCCCAATTTACAAATCAACTTCCAGACCAAGATGGACCCTAAAAAGATCAGATTGGAATAATTTTGCTAAACATCTGGACAATGACGTAAGACCCAGTTTCCAGCAATTATGATAGATTGTCCAAACTGGTAATCTCCACTACAAGGAGATTTATTCCACGGATACAGAAAACATACATCCCAAGCTGGGACGAGGAATGCGAACATTTATACGAAGAATACTAAAATAATGAAAACCCAGAGAAAGCCGTTGAACTTGAAAAACTGAACAAATCCAGAAAAGAACAATGGAGGGAGACCTTCGAAAATCTGAACTTCACTCATACAGCCTGGTCATTTATGAGACGAATGGAAGGATCCTTTAAGAAAACTATCCCAGTGGTCAAACCGCCCCACCCGAACACCATAGCTGCAAGACTAGCAGAAACCACTAAGCCTAGTGTCAGCAAAGGAAAGATAAGGCAAGTAAATAAAACACTCTCTGGCATCAAAAGATCACATCAGCAAGACTCCGAATATGTCAAGCCTTTCACAACAACCGAAATTGAAAAAGCAATACATAGTATTAGCAGCGGCAAAATCGCAGGTCGCGATGGCATACTACCAGAATTCCTCAAAAACTTCGGGATGAAAGCTACAACTCCCCACGACACTCCGAAAAAGTAACATAATAGCTATACTAAAACCCGGAAAACCAGGCGACTGTTTCAACAGCAACGCCCGATTGCGCTGCTTTGCACAACATATAAAATACTAGAAAAACTAATCTACGAACGTATCTTCCCCGCAATCAACAAAGTGATTCCACCAGAACAAGCGTGATTTAGACCAAATAGAAGCTGCTGCGATCAGGTTCTGTCCCTCACGACTCAAATTGAAGCTGGATATAAAAAATTCCGAAAACCTGCAGTTGCCTTTAGATCTTTCATGGGCGTACGACACTGTTTGGAAACACGGCCTCCTACTCAAATTATATAACACTGTCCGCTGCAAACGCCTAATGCAACTTATGATCACTTTGCTAAGTAACCGCCTAATCAAAGTAACACTGTTGGGAACCACTAGCAAAACTAGAAAGCCACATAATGGTCTTCCCCAAGGCTCAGTATGGGCTCCGCTACTATTTAACGTATATATGACAGACTACCCAACTACCAACAGCAAGAAGTTCATTTACGCCGATGATATAGCCCTTAGTATCCAGAACAAAGAACTTGGAAAATGCTGAAGATACCCTAACAAGAAACCTAGAAGCCATGGACTGTTATTTCACCGAATGGGGCCTACGCCCAAACCCAACAATAAACAAGCGAACCAGAGACTAAATGTGACCTTCAGGAGCATAGCGAAAATATACAACAACACGCCGAATTATTTAGCAGTGACATTCGACAGAACATGCTCATGCAAACACATCGAGAGACTTAAAGCTAAACTACGAATAAGGTCTAACTAACTGGTACATCATGGGGCTCAGACGCCGAAACTCTCCGAACCGCCACACTAGCTCTTGTCTACTCCACGGCGGAATATTGCGCTCCAGTGGGTATGAGCAGCTCACATGTAAAGACAGTGGACATCCAACTAAATCAAGCAATGCGACTGGTCTCAAGCACTGTAAAAAGTACTTCCCTCTCCTGGCTTCCTGTGCTAAGCAACATCGCTTCTCCCGAACACAGGCATTCGGTGGTGGCCCGCAAATAACTGCAGAAAATAGATGGAGATCATCAGCTACCAATACACGAGGACATGTTCATAAACACTAACGGTTTGAAATTGAGAAAACCTCTCTGGATAGTTGCCAACAAAATGTTAGAACAAAACTCCTCACTAGTAGAAGAATGGAGAAGCGGCTAGGTAACATTCAATGCCCTTCAGAAACAGCTGATACCCGACCCCACCCAGAAAGTACCCAGCTTCACACTAACCTAAAATCATGGTGCAAACTCAATCATATACGCACCCAACATGGTAGATGTTCTGCCTCAATGCATAAATGGGGATTCACCGACTCACCACAGTGTAGCTGCGGCAACCCATCCCAAACAATGCAACACCTAGTTAGCGAATGTCCGGAAACAGCGTACGATGGACCCATTGACGACATCCACCAACTCCAACCCCGTGGACTAAAATGACTAGTAAACAAAGCCCCCGCTTTATGATTTAATCATGTGATAATTGCTAATAATGGCTGTGTCCTACATATAATGTTCGCTCTTGATGTACATATTCATATTCAACTATACCTACTTTATCTTATATTATACCATATTATGTTAATGCTTATTGTTATTATTTATATTTATATCTATATTGTAACACAAATTGTAGTCTAGTATCCATACGAAGTATGTATATTTACACTGCTTATAGATAAGAAAACACAAGAAGGATTGGCAAATGCTTCCAAAACCTTCATATTAACGAAAACCAAGACCGTACTAGCTTCCGGTCTGAAAATATCAACAACAAAAAGGTTCGTAAAGCTAATTTACATATCAGAAGTGAATAAATCCAAACGAAATCAAGCGTAAGCTATTTCTGAGACTTGCTGCATGAAATAGTTTTAAGTGCAATATAATTTATTATTCACAACAGTATGTGCAACTATTATCAACTTACTATGGTTGTCTTTTAGTAGGGATTTTCAAGTATCTTTTGGTTAACTTTTAAAAGCTGTTATTGAGCATGTAACGGAAAACTAACCCCTATAGGTCGCTTTAAAGATATGCAACTATAATGTGCACTTGAAAGTTAGTCAAAAGTCAAAATTTTTGGTTGCGATAAAGTTAATTATTTCTAACTATTTCTTAACTTTTAGTTGAACGTAACGGATACTGTAGCTTTGGTAACCGCTACGGATTTTGGTTAATTGGGTCATTTTTCACTTCCTAATAATGGTTGTCCGAAAACGCAACTGTGCGGAGTTGGCCATGACTTGATAAACGTTTGTTCTCTCTTAATTTGAACGTGCTAGTTAGGCAATCCAGAGATTTTCTGTTAAAGGGGTTGCCTGCTAATTATATTATTTCGCAATTGATAATTATACAAACACCATTAAACAGCAAATTAATAAGTTATTTGCATTAGAATTAAAGAAGAGAAATCTATATTTACATTCGACAAGAAATTTAATTATTTCCTTTACACTTGCTTCAATACATTTGTGAAAATTTTTGGTCTGATATAATATTTGAACTAGTCCAAGTACACCCCATTTTATTTATTGGAATTTGTTACAAGTTTATTATGTTTAAATATAATTAAAATATCTTCTTATATACTTTACATTATATGGAAATTACAGTAAATATAAAATACTTTTAATATAAATAAAAATAAACACTTAAAAATATCGTTGAAAATAAGTGACGTATTCTACGTAAAAATAAAACGTTAATCGGAGTATTCTTTTGAACGGTTGGGATGAAATTATTCACTTTGTTCCACTTCCTCATCTGAGTCGTTTATTGCGTCTGAAGTGTCATCGGAATCACGATCTTGGTGTGTTGTTTTTTGGAAATTTTCTTTTGGACGAGCGGGCACAAACGATTCTGTTTGCTGCACTTCCAACTCAGTATTTTCCGACGAATCGGTACTATCATCTTCCGATGGCGAAATCGTTTCAATGATTGGAAGCGAACTATCCGATATACTTTTGTGGTGTCCGGCAGTTTTTCTTTGGAAAATTCTTGAATCGCGAGTAGCTGCAGTCGATACTGAAGGTCTTGTCCTAGCAGACATAACGACCATATCAACTATATCAATAGACCCTTTAGTTCGTTTAGGGGATTTTTTGTCTGGTTCATCTATTCGTTTGCAAGGGTTTATATATATGTACAGGAAGTGACATATAAATGAGAACATTATTATGAAAATGGTAGTTAAACCGCCAAATACCTGGAATAGAGAATATAGGAAGAACTCTGGTAGAAATCCGCTTTTTATATGACTTACAACAAGAAGTATTGCTGTCATTTTAATTTTGCTGCTATTCACGTTGTTCCACGTGCCTATTTCTATGTTGCACATATGGTAAATGGATAGACTTGGTTCGTACTGGTTTTTGTCTACAGGAGCAGACATCCACCCATCATCGCAGATACAAAACCCCGTTTCATTACTCAGCATTCCGTGGTGACAGTGTACATTTGCCTAAAAAAGTGGTATCAAAACGTTGAACTTTTCTTTGCATCAGTGTTACTAGCAAATCCGGCTGTGATTCCAAAGAGCCTTGATTGATTCCTTTGTCTAAATGCTTAAGGTCAGTGATGCTAATCAGATCTTCCAGATCACGGCACATATTGCTTATGGGAAGATACGACTAAGGAGATGGAAGAAGTAAAAATCGATATAGCGAGACTGTAAATAAACCTTACAACGTCCGGCAAGTTTTTTTCAGGATCCGCAACGCAGATGGGTACCTTCTGGCAGCGGCTCCATTTATGGTTGAAGAAATTTCGATTACCTAGATATTTCATGTGGCAATCAATGGGTTGGCAATTATCTAGCGGATCTTCGTCTACAGTTTTACATTTTTGATATTCGCGTCTGTCGTAGTAACCTGCAATATTTGCGATGTTAATGATATCAGAACAGACCATTAAAATAGTTTCCAGTATACGATAATATTTTGAATATCTCGGAAGGAAATAGGTTAATAAAACAGTAGATCAAAGTTAACAAAGTACTGTTGAATGGAAAACTAACTCCTTGCTTTCATTTAGCTTAATTACTAAAGTGTTTAAACTCCGCCTTTGTCAGTCCTAAGCCCGGATTGAAACGCGAGGAGGGAGCAGAATAACAATCTTGCAAAAACCTAGATCTAGTGGATCCGACTGGCAGCATCTAGTAAGAATCCCTAGCTCAGGCTTACGGGTGAAGTCCTCAACAGCATGATTGACGAAGAAGAACTTCCATACGGCAAAATGGTAAAAGCTGGTAGGATAACCAGACCTAATCCAGGAATGTGGATGACGATCTCAACAGTAATATGAGCGGAAGAGGCATATTTCCTGACGGATGTGAATTCATCAGGAAACTAGACGTAGAGCCTAAAGATGGTCGCCCCATCATATGTATTATCCAGCGACATGTCAGTAATGTGTTAAGGGGTCAACGCTGCTACTAAAAGGTCTCGCAATATTAAAAACCAAAGCAGATTCTAAGATGCCGAACAAGGCGAAAACTAGAAGTAAAAGCTTAAGAATAGCGGAAGTACTTAAGTACGGAACGCTTGAAGTATTACACATAAAGAAGTAGAACTAGAGGTATAGTTAAAATCTATGAAAATAGATGTAGCAATTATAACACAAATAAACGGTAAGCCTTTTTAGATGTCGAGCATTATATAATGCTATACAGCGGAGTTCCAGATAACAAATATGCATCAACTGGAACAGTGAAACTGCAATCTTAATAAGTAAATAATTGAGAAATAATATTCATAGTTACCTACAGGTTTATAAATGAAAGGCAATGCACCCTAAGGTACAAAAGCTTAAGCGGATGCACTATTGTTGTAGCGTTTACAGTCTCGAAGATGGACTACTAACCAACACATAAGCATTCTACGAAAAGCTACAAACAGTTCTTAAAAACACAAACAGTAATGTTAGTATACTCATCGCTGGAGATTTCAATGCCAGAATTGGAAATACTCCAACACAATACCATTAACAGGCAAGGGAAAGACACTTTTAACAGTAACGACCAACTGTTACTTGAGTTTAATAATTTTTACTAACCTTAAGAAAACTAGTATCTACTATCTCCATAAAGATATACACAAGCGCCCGAGAAATAAATTTATAATAGACTACCTACTAGACAACAAAAATTTAACAATTCTAGATCAACACGTGACGGTACAGCGAGAGCCTTTCCTGTTAGATGGAAACAACATGGGATAGTAAATAAACAGCACGAAGAGAATTTTAATGTAAATCTTCTGCAGAGAGAAAGCCTACGGCAATTATATCAAAGCAAGATACTGCAACAGCTACAACAAAAACTACTTAGTGGAAATATCAATCGGGTTGTCATACAAGCATCGTTGACAATCGTAAACCTTGTAGTGGCACTTCTCTTCTCTGTTCGACAGGTTAGGTTAGCCTCCTCCCGGCATACGTGCAAAGAGGGCTCACAGAACCTACTCTGTTGTAGGTAATTAACAGGCCATTGGCCTATATACAGAAGAAGAAGAAGAAAATATTAAAAACAAAAAAATTTAAAAAACAAATAGGAGCACCGGGAAGAAAGAAGAAAAGTCAAAGCAATAAAAGACCAGAAGCACAACACGATTTTAGAAAGGGCAGACCCTGCGTAGGCGGCATTTTTATTTTAACACAGATAATTTCGGGAAAGAAGGGAATTCAACCTTCCCGCTTATATAGCTTTCCTTTATTATAACAAATCTTTCGACAAAGTGAATAGAAACAAGCTTTGGGGACTCATGCCGAATAAAGGAATTTCACAGCATCTGACTAAAGTTATTATCAAGAAAATAAAATAGTTATTTGGATGGAAAACGGTAAACAAGACATAATAGCAACTGTCAACTGTGGAGTTCGCTATTTATTTCTCTATTTAAAATATATAGGGTGTCCCAAAACGTACCGACATTATTTCAAACATGAATTCCAGAACTTGTTTACCGTCGAAAAGACAATATAAACAAATGTCCTAAACGTAACCGTTAACGAGTTATTGTTTATTTCATAATTTACGTGGCTACAATTTTAATTCAACAAAATTTATGTTATAAATCTTTTTTCAATACATTTTTATTATTTTATTTACAAGAAATCTTTAAAATGATCTCCATTGTGTTCGATACACAAAGGCGCATGTTGCAGAAGAAATCGCTGCGTTCTTAATATGGTTGCTGGGTTATTTCTAATAACATCAGCAGCCTGCTGTATGTTTTGGCGTAATTCTTCTACCGCGTGTACTTCAGTTACATAAACAATCTGTTTATCTAATGGAGTCTGAACCGGCGAACGCGGTGGCCATACTACAGGTTCTCCTACTCTAATCCATCTTCCTGGAAAATGTGTGTTAAGCCAAGCTCCAACACGAAAACATTGATCTGCTGGTGTACCATCGTGTTGATACCACATCGCACGTCTAATATTTAATGGCACATCTTCCAGTAGTAAGGGTAAAGAGTTTTCTAGAAAATATTCGTAATTCGCACTATTCAAACGGTGTGGCAGTTCAACTGGTCCAATCAGACGATCATTAAGAATGTCAGTTATCATATTAACACTAAATCTATGTTAAAAATGCCAGCATCTTCTTAAATGTGGATTTTCTGCAGCCCATTCATGAAAATTATGATAATTATTGATACCGTTTCGCGTGAAAGAAGTTTCATCGGTCCATAATATATGCGGTAGGTTTTGATTATTTTGTACGCAATTACAAAAGTTTAAACGAGCTTCAAAATCATTATCTAGAGCTTGAACTGTTTCATGATGATATGGATATAAACGAGCACTTGTTATTATTCTCCAAATCTGGTTTCTACATATTGCAGAACGTAATGCCATTCTTTGTACACTTAGAGACGGATCTTCTTGTAATAAATCAAGCACTTGTTCATTATCGTTTATGGGTCTACGGAAATCTCCATGGTCGACTGCATGTCTTACATTGAAAGTATTCCCATGTTCCCTCAGCTGACGATGTGGATTACAGAATACTGTACGCGTAGGCAGTTTTTTATTGGGATATCTTCTACGATATGCTTGTTGTGCTGCTGAAGCATTTCCATCACACATACCGTAGATAACTATAATGGATATCTGCGCATTCTTTATTTAAAAATAACATTGGCATTGTGAATCACTTGTGAATTATGATGGAATAAGAAGAAGAAGCCAATAACTTCAGTATCACAAAAATTATGAAATAAACAATAACTCATTAACGGTTACGTTTAGGACATATGTTTATATGGACTTTTCGACTCTAAATATGTTCTGGAATTCATCCTTGAAATATTGCTGGTACTTTTTGGAATACATTCTGTACAGGGCGTGTATAAGCTACACGTGGCGATATCGTTCATAAAATTCTTAGTCGAAAATCTTAATACTAAAATGTTGTACCATGCTTTCTGTGTTCTCAGGGACCATTCAAAAGAAACACACTTTTGGCAAAACTGCACCCAAACAGGTGATCTTATTATGCACGGTAACTAACTACTTATAATAATAACCTAATTATAATAATTGTTCGAATTGAAAACTGTCTGCTTGTAACTTCTAACCTTCGGGATGTCATTTGCATTACCCGCTCCAGTATTTCTGCTGTAATTTCAAATACTGCCGCGTTAATTTTGTTTCTAACTTCGTCTGCGTTTATTGGAGGCGTAGCATAAACTTATTCCATCTGTTTGAGAAGTGTTTCTGTAACCACTCTTACATTATGGACAAAATGAGTAGGAGCTCCATCATGCATGTGTATCATATTAGGTAGTATGTTCAGCAGATTCTCATCAATAACTTGTTCCAAAACACTGCGGTATTCATCGGCATTAAGACGATTTGGTAGGTAAATTGTTCCAACAACCCTCTGGTTTATCATACTCAGCCATATGTTAACGGAAATCCTTTTATGGTAACCATATCATGGAAAATTTGACACAACTGTTTCACAACGTATGCAGATGGCTCTCGATACTATTAACAGGTGGTATCGAAGTCAAAGCCTAAGCATAAATCCAAAGAAAACGGTCATTATCCCCTTTACTAAGCGAAGTAAGCTAAATCTAAAAGCTCCCACGCTAGAAGGAACGACCATTGACTTCAGTAATGAAGTCAAATACCTTGGAGTGACACTGGACCAAAGGTTAACGTGGAACTCACACATTAGAAAACTCCAAAAGAAGGCAGTGGTAGCAACTCAAACATGCCGTAGGCTACTTGGAAGAAACTGGGGTCTAAAGCCACAGCTGATCTGCTGGTCATACGTGACAATTATAAGACCCATGATCACCTATGCATCGCTTGTATGGTGGCCAAAAACAACACAAGTTACTACTCAGTCACAACTAGAGAAGATACAACGTCTCGCCTGTCTGAGTATTACAGGAGCCATGAGCACCTGTCCAACTGCAGCAATGGAAGCCATGTTAGGGATAACGCCGCTACACTTACAGGTGCAAAAGGAGGCGATGCTACATGCGCTGACGCTCGCGAGGATCAACCATTTTAAATCAGGGGACCTAACAGGCCACTTAGAAATTCTAAACATCGCCCATTTAGAGCGAACGGCGTATACCGTGTCAGACGTTATGCAAATAACATACAATTTTGACCAACCCTTCAAAGTCAACATTCCGGACCGAGAAACATGGATAACAGGAGCGCCTCCATTTATAAGAGGATCGCTCCAATGGTACACGGATAGGTCAAAGATGGGGGAAGGAGACACTGGCGCGGGCGTATACGGCCCTGGCTGCCGCATTTATGAAGCCCTTGGAACCAGAACTACCATCTTCCAAGCTGAGGTTTATGCCATAAAGCTCTGTATTAGAATAACCTCAGGAAAGGTTATAAAGGTGCAACAATCGATATTCTAACAGACAGTGAAGCAGCAATAAGGCTCTGAAAGCCTATAGCTGTGAATCCAAGCTTGTCTGGGAATGCCTGGGCAACCTCAAGCAACTGGCCAGCAAAAACCACGTAACTCTATGGTGGGTTCCAGGGCACGAGGGTATACCAGGCAATGAGAAAGCCGAGGAACTCGCAAAAAGAGGTGTAACAACGGCATATACTGGACCTGATCCTTGTTGTGGAATACAGTAAAGCCACATTAAGCACGAGGTCAGCCTATGGGAGGAACAAATGAAATCCGCGTACTGGGAAAACATAGCAGGACAACGTCAGGCAAAACAGTTTATAATAATTTCGCAAAACAAAGCAAGGAACGATTTGTCTCTCAGCAAGAAGGAGCTGCAGACCATCACTGGTCTTTTCACAGGCCATACTCCACTAAAATACCATTTAAGATTGGTAAGGCTGAGGACCAAATATGCCGCCTATGCAATGAGGCAGCAAAAACGGCTGAACACATCATATGCAGATGCGATGCTGCCGGTCGACGCAGACACAACATTCTCGGGGAAGAGACTAGCACACCTACCGAAATAAGAGACTTAAATCTCAGAGACATCCTCAGGTTTTTCAATAGCCTTCAATTTCTCTAACAAAGGCAAGGGCTTGTAAGTTGCAATAGAACCATTAAGGGTCGCAGTGACGAAAGGCATGTCAAGGCCAAAGCCCCAAACAAACAAATAATAATAATAATAATAACAATGGTAGCCATATTCACGAAATTTGTGTGAATCTTCTTCAGCCCAATAGTGAGTATTATTCATATTGAACACGCCATCTCTGGTAAACCTGGCACTCATCATTTCAAAGAATACGTCTTAAGAAGTCACCATTTTCACGAATTCTATTTAAAATCGTGTTGCAAAAATCAGGATATGTTATCATTTTTATAGAGTGGCTGAACTTGCAGACATGATATGAATAAAGAAGGTTTTCTCGTAGAACCAAATGTACGGTCTTGTTACTAGAGATGTTTAGTGTTGCAGCTATTTGTCGGGAACTCACGGAGGGATCTTCGTGTGTTGCGTCTAAAGGTTGCTCCACAGTCGTATTGTGCGCCTTTGCCTTGGTGGACCAGCGTTCGCATTTCTTTTGACAAACAAACCAGTTTCACAAAATACATTTCCTCTATGATACCTCTGGTTGGGAAAACGTGCCCGGTATTCTTGTTCTGCCATGGCAGCAGTTCCATTACAGACACCGTATACCATGTACATATCGGCATACTCATTGAACATAAAATTCATTTTAAGTGAACGATATAAGATAACAAAAAAATCGCAGAATCTAATAAGAATTATATAAATAATCAGAGATAACACAAAAATAGATCAAGCAAATCGAAATAATTTGACTTTATGGTGTTAAAATTTGTTAATACCGTTACCAATACCATACTACGTATTATTTTACAATACAAAATGTATTTTTTGTAAAAATAAGTTAATAAAGAAATGTTAAAAACAAACTTTTGACACAGGAAGACCACAGCTACGGAAAAATAATATTCACAATTCTTTTTTTTCCATCAACAGATATCGATTAATAACGCATATTAAAAGACTAAACTTTGGGGACCAATTGTGCAGGAAGTATAGTACAATCTTTTAGTATTAGGATTTCCGAAAATTTTACCAAGAACATCGCCACGTGTAGATGTTTCGTTAATTTACGCTCGCCTTATATTGACCAAGTTGTTGAGGAGAGGCAGACAGGGATAAAAACACATTTCATAATAAACAATTAGCATATGGACACGATCTTCCTTGCTGGTGATCAGGCAGGCATAGTAAATACTGAAGGTAGTCTGAAATATGCAATTCACAAGCTGAACAACAACTGTAAAACAGTTAATTTAGAAATATTTAATAGAAAAACAAAAGTGTTAGCCTTTAAGGGAGATGAACAAGCAAGAACCAAGATCATTATAGAAAACAGAAGTGTAGAACAAGTTCTCTGTTTTAGAGACTACACGGTAAACAATATGCACAATGGCGGTTTATCAGGCAAAACCTTGTATCTCCCGGCAACATTAGACAAGAAAGACCAATGAGTAGAAACAATTTTATCACGATTAGATGATTTGACATCCTTAGATTTATTTATTTGATCTTACATTTAATATCGTCTTCTTCTTTTACGAGGCTATTTTAATCTATTGATTTCTTCAAATATTTGATTACGGCGTTTCCCTTCAGGTTTGGAGCCATAGCTTCCATGATTTTGGGTTCCTTTCTGTAGTTTTTCGTCTCTGGCAACTATTATTAATCTGTTAGAATCAGTTCTATTAACACACGAAATCCACCCCTTTTTCTTTCTATCTTTTTAGTTATATTTTGTACAACGATTTGTCTTATTATTTCGTTGTTATGCGATTTGTCTAACTATGTGTTATCCACAATAAATCCCAGGATCTTCATATCCATCTTCCAATGTCGGTAGTAGTTGTTAAGGTCTTTTACTGTTTGCTCTAGTTTCAGCTGCGCAAGCAATAGTTGGTATGCTCTTTATATTTCTTTCGGTAGCCACCCGTTTGTTTCCTAATGTTATATTTATTTAATAGCTTCAGATACTTGTCACCTTGTATACTTGTTGCTGGCTAAAATTACCGTAACTGGAGATTCCAATGTCGGTATTTGAATATAAATTGTTTAATAATTTGCTCCATTTAGTTGCAGGTTACATGTTAACGGTTCTGCAGATTCATCAAGCTTATTTTTAAGTCTGTTTTTTCCTTGGAAACTGTATATTGTATTCCTCTGCTTTTGTGACAAGACGGTTTAATGAGGAAAGCTTGGTCCGTGTAGTAAATTATAGTAATTTCCTTATCTTCTATTGTGTAACCCAGTTTTCTATTCTCCTTGTCTAGTAGTTGATGTAATTTTGATATCTTCTATTGGTAGATTGCTTACCACTTTTAGATGTTTTAAAATTTACATCTTCTATGAAGTTGATACTAATATCTAATGTTTAGAAAAAAGTAGAGTAATTCATAGTTAATAGTTGTATGTATTTGATAGTATTCTTCAACAAGAATGTTTTTACATCAGATGTACGATGGTCATTTGAAATGTCGGAATGAAAAAGAGGAAAAGTTTATGTAAGTTTATTTTACACTACAATCTACCTGAACAGCTGTGCTGCAAAATTAATATTCCATCACGGAATTCCAATTCCGCAAGGCGTGCCAACTATTCTTCGACAGCATTTTTTAACCCCTTTAGTTGACATAAATCTATTTTTCCAATAAGCAATTTTTTGAACAGCTGTCTTTCATAGATACAAGTCAGATGGAAGTATATCAAGTGAATAAGGTGAATGTATCAGCAAACTGTATTTAAGATCTTTGAGTTTTGCACCGGAAAGAACATTTGTATGGATTAAACAGTCTTAGCGATTTCAGAAACCCTTAAACAGTGATTTTCCAGACACAGTCGAAAATGAAGAATCCCTCACGTATTATTCTTTGTCTCTGCGCCTCCCTCATCTACGACAGGCCCGCAGTATATTTTATATCGTCTGTCCACCGTTTATCAGGTCGTTTTCCTTGGTATGGTATTGAGCAGTAGCATCCTTGTCCATCGCTCATCCTGACATCTGCTTATATGGCCAGCAAAGTTCCATTTGAATTCGGCTATTGTCTTACCCACAGCTTTTATTTTTGATATGCTTCTTATGTATTCATTTCGATATTCTTTACAAATTACTATTTTCAGCAAACAGGCAAATAGTTCTATTCCAAATCTGTACACAAAGAACTTCTTGATTGAACGCTTCGATATTCTAGAGTTGTTCAATATGAAAGGTGAAACACCTAGTAGTTATAGATTTACTGAAGCTATCTGTACTTCATTCCGAGAACTTTTCAAATGGTACTCACATAGAAGATATATTAATTAATCTTACCTTTTAAAACGGGATTAAAGTTTTTTTCCTCTATAAATGTATCAAACGCTATCGTTTCTTTTGCTTCAAATTTGGAATCTTTCCCTGTCTTATATTTCAGAGATATTAGACACTGGCCTTTTCTGTTATGCAAATACTAAGAGAATGTATTAATTACTGTACTGTAACAGATTTCATTTTGTAATTACCATGTTCGGATAAAGTAAAGAAATGTTTTTCGTTATATTTGGTGGTAGTACACCCATATCGCCGCCAATAAGGTTCATTAAGCCACAATCCAAATCGTTTTCCGCAAAGTTTTCGCAACACTTAACCATATTAACGTTAACGTTATATTTATAGTTGCCAATGTTACGTAGAGTTACATCTAAAAATCCAAATTTGTGTCAGAATAAGTTTTAGATATTTTAATAATAATGACTTACAAAAAATCATACCCACGTCACCCCTTGTCAGTGTAGCCACCCCCACATCCTGTGGAAAAACATTATCGAACTTTGTTTGGAAGAGAAGGACCAGCAGACTTACCTTTATAATAATTTTACATTGTGAAATATACATACATGCAAGAAACCAAAATAAAATGAGCATGAAATAAACTTGACATGCTCAACATGACATTTGGCAGTTCTGACAACACATTCATTAACACTTGATTGAAGTTTGTTATATTTAAAAAAATCAAGCCATTCTGAAATGTTATAAACCTAATGCATATTTAGGTTCGTTTGTTTTAGCCACTCGGTACGAAATAGCTTTTGTTGGGATAGCGATTATCGAATGGTAACAGCAAAAATATCTGACGACAGAAAGCAAGAAGGAAGGTATTTAAAACTCAGAATCAACACCTTGAAATTAAAATTAGAAAATAATAAATTAGCAGAGCAACTGTGCGGAAACCCAAGGAAGGAGTCAGATAATTTAAATATTAAAACTGAGAAAATCACAGATATACTTTGTGGAGAAAGCCCCAGCCCTAGCCAAAGAGAAAATAAAGAAAGAAGAAAAACTCTCGTTGAATATCCTAATTCAAAATATTATAAATTCTCTTGTAACGTTTGTTTAGTTTTGTCGCTTCATATGAATTAAAGTCTTATTTTAATTGCCGCCCATAGTCGATTACTATTCTATTATCACCTTTTTCGAATTTAAAGGAACGCTGACGAGTATGTTTAGTCTATATGCCGATCGAAAACGGTTCTTAGAATTCTTTGTCTGTAGAATGATCCTGGAAATCCTACGCTCCCCGGAAGTTCCACGTGGAAGATTTTGTTCTGGAATGCTTACGTTTGGTGAGAGTTTTTGCAGCCGGGTGAAAGTCAGTCAGCCTGAGCCTCGGAAAGTGAACGCACGTGGTTTTAAGCAGGAGCTTTTGGCAGCGTCTCTGTTAGATTAAGTTACTGTAACACTTTTCTCGCCTGGTGGCGGAATATTACTACGACATTTAGTCGGATTAATAAATTAGCAGAGCGTGACGCTTTATTAAAGACAATTTAGTGGTTAAACTGTTTTCTCGACCTGTGTCGGATTATAACCATCAACCCCGTGATTCTTCCCGCATCACTTTCCGTTGCCAACTGTTTCATTGCTTGTTAAGGTTCAAGTGTATTTAATTTGTAAACTCGAACGTCGCTGGCTGCGCAGTTTTGTTTGTTTATTAAAGTAAATGTCGTATGCTAGTTGCGGTGAGCTCTTTGGTTCAGGCGTGCCAAAACTCATTTGTTTAGTCCATCGTTTTTTTTCCTGGCTTGTTCTAAATTGTACTATTTGTATGCTATATTTTACTCAATACATTTGGATGTAGGTAAAATGTAGCACGATCTTTTATTCTGCTGTATTTTAGTGTGCATTAACTCTGTCAGCATTATTCAGGAGGAGGCACAATAAAGGTGAGTTCAATTCCCGTAAGCTGCTGGTTTCTCGGCCCTCATACGAGAACCTGTAATCAGCTGTAACCTGGAGGGTGGTGCCCATTACTTTCAACTTACCCTGCATCCAACTACGTTAGCTTTCCTTCCCTTAAGCGTTTCTTGTAAACCACTCCCTACTTCGCTGAGCTAAGCCGAAGGCACTTCCATCTTTCATGCTGCGGTCCGATGAAAAACCTCGTTTGCCCCGTAACACTCTGGCTTCATTAGTTTGAACTCACTAAATAGTTTGACATTACTGTCTTCATGATTCGAAGCTATTTCAGCTCCCGTGAACTTATCAACCTGTTTCTTCAGATGCATACTTGAACCATACTCATGTTAACTCTTACCAATCTGCGTGATGCAGTTATAAGTATTACCAGTTGTTGCTCTTTCGTAATAAGTTTTGTTAACAGTACTGACTTGTTAACAAAAGCAGCTGAACATTGAATCTCCCTAAAGTATTCAGATGGGGAAAATCCCTTCATTTCTACTGAAGATGCATCAGTGCAGCCAACGTTCAGCTGTGATAGCATAAACGTGGAATAACTAACCGAGAATTAAAAGTACCTGATAGAAAGCTTTTAATTTTATGTCGAGTTTAACTTTTGGTTTAAATATATCCTAATAATAACTATACCCACCATTGTAATAACATTGTACAATCGTGTTATGTTCATTTAATTGTGCCACTCTGTCTGGATTACAGTCATACTTTAATTGCCGCTTCATAGGAATTAAAATTCTATTTTAATTGCCATCTTCTTATGTCGATTACAGTTTTCGTTATTTTTCTTTTAAGATTGAGTTATGAGGGGCTAATTCCGTAAAGCCTTGAAAGTTCCCTTTGTAGGCTAGATTTGCCGTTTAAAAACAATTCTCGGAAATGTTTACTCTTAGAAGTCGCACGTGTTATTCCTTCCAGAACAATTGCATCATATTTTTCTATGTGGTGTAATCTTTTTGGGGAATCCAGGTTCGCGTTGCGTTGAGTTCCTCAGTTTCCATCTTCGCTAGACTCCGGTCTACCCAATTCGATCGACGGGGACCGTGAATTAATCAAGTACTGCAGGGCGGCTTATGTTTATGGGTATCCATCGCGTGTATTTTCGTATCGCTGTATCACCGTGGAGTGAACAGAATATCAACAAGTGTCGGATTTAAAGAAAACACGCTGGAATTTGTATCCCTGGAAAGGCAATTCATTGCGAATTTGCCGATCGCCTTTGGCGGATTAATATCGAGCCCATTCATTGTTCCTGTACCTGTGCCGTTGCTGTGACAAATATTTCGTCTCGGAATTCTTCCGAAGAACGTCTACCTTTTTCCCGGACCTGAAAATACTCCAGAATTGTGCCTGCCTCTCTCTCGATTCCATTAATCGAAATTCAAGTTAAAGTAACCAGTTTGTGTTGTGAAAAAGAAACCTTTTACGCGTTAACTTGCAAAATTCTAAGCGATTGAACCCTTTTTTTATGCAACAAGAAGCGACCTTCAGTCGCCGATTGTCCTTTTTTGTATTACTAAATGTAAAGAGCAATTATATACAAGTGATTTTTTAAAAAGTCAATTGCAGTAGCCTAGGGATTGTCCCGTCTATATTAAGCTTTAGAATCTGACAATATAAAAATTGTAACAGAAAGAAAGAAATCTTGACGAAAAACCTGTAATTTACTTACCTTAATAAATTACAAATCAGTTGCAACTAAATACTTGTTCATTTTCACATTTTGTTGGGCCAAAATTTTTAACTACCTGAACTGTCACACAGTTTGACATACAGGTAAATGTCATTCAAAGCTCATTACGGCTGACTGCAGACGGAATAGCTTTTTTTCTAGGCTTGCTGCAATTGACTTTTTAAAAAATCACTTTGTATATTGTGTTATTCGTATAAACTCCGACGCCACTGGCCACGTAGTCGTTTGGACAATTTAAATAACGTACGTCAGCGACGGCGAGTCCCTCCTCTTGAGCGCTCAAATTAACTATTTGTAATATAGAACTATTAAAGTACCATTTGCCGTCATTTTTGTATTGTCATTTCCAGTCGTTTAATTATATGTGTTTTAAAATTCATTACATCTTTTATTATTTTGTATTTGTATTTGTGTGTGCATGAATTTTGCAAGATTTCTAAACGGTAGGGAGGCACAATAAAGTGAGTTCGATTCCCGTAAGCTGTCAGCTTCTTGACCTTCCATGAGAACCTACAATCAGCTGTGATGTTGACTAATTTTGACCTACTCTGTACGCAACCAGGAAGATTTCCTCCCGTAAGCGGTTTCCGTGAACCACCCCTACTCTTCTGAGCTAAGCTGTAGGTCTTTTCCACCTATCCGGTTGCGGGTCGACGAAATAGCTCGTTTGGCCCGTAACAATCGGCCCTAAGTTGCACAAACTAAACCTGGAGGAAATTGGAGAAAATGTTTCTTCTTCGTCTTAGGCAATTCCCTTATACAATAAGGTATCAGGTACTTGATCCATTTCTGGTATTTCTTTGAGTTTAGCGTCAACTTCTTTATTTCTTCAATATTCTTTCCTCTGTGCCATATTCTTGATGGTGTTCATCCACCATGGTCTGGGTCACCCCTCGTCCTCTCTCCCTTCTTCCTTTTGCTTTCATTATCATCTTTGGGAGTTTCTCTTCTTCCGTTCGGACTAGGTGCCCATACCATTGTAGCTGTCTTTTTTGGATGGTTTGCATTATGGGGCCTAAGTCTGTTTCTTCTCTAGTAACTACGTTTCTGATTCGGTTTCTTCTTGTTCTGCTTACAATTCTTCTTAAATTGCTCATCTCTGCAGCTATTATTTTACTCTTATGTTTGTTTCGCATTGCCCAAGTTTCTGGTCCATGTATCAAAGTTAGTACGAAAACTGATTTATACAGTGCATCTTTGTTTCCCTTCCGCGTTATTTTTTATTTACTAATGTTGTATTTTAATTTGATAATACACTTCTGATGTTTGGTTTCTTATTTCATGTTCTATAGTTCTGCCAGTGCTTATCATGACCCCCAAATATTCGCAGAAGTTTACTACCTCAAATCTATTCTGTCCACATCTGATATATCTTCCTTATTGTTGGTGGTTTGCTTACTAATTTTCATTATTTTGCCTTTTTTCGTATTTATGTTCATTCATGCTCTCTACCTATATATCACTGTTCGTTTATTGACTGCAACTTGCCACTTCCTTAAGTTGTCCGCCATCAACACGATGTCGTCTGCGAAAACAAGCCTTTGGAAGCTTTCTTCTTTCATTCTCCAGTGCCCAAATTTTGTGGCCAGTGTTTTCTCTTTACTTTTTTCAGAATTAGATTCATAATTAATATAAATAGGAAGGGACCGAGGGAGTCCCCTTATTTGATTGCTTTTTCCATGTTGAAGCTTTTAGACTCCTTTCCTCCAGAATTGATAACTCATGGGGATTTTAAAATACGTAAATCAATTAGAAAATGCAATTTTTAAATACAAAAACTATGAAAATTGTTTTTGTGGTTGTATATTCTAGAATGCTGTTAAGTTAAATCGAATTTTGCCAATATTATCTTATTTTTAACCTTGCAATGAGCAAATAAATTCTCTTAGCTTCACAAAAACTAATAATTTATTTTCATATTATGATTCTTTGATATTAGGGTAACAAATCAGCCAACTCAATTTGTTTCTCTAGCACAACTTTTAAGTAATTTCTACTTATTTACTTAGGTACTCATAAGGGTATTGGTATCCTCTCAAGTGTAGGTATAGGTTTTTTTCTATAACTATTGTCATATTTTATATACTTAATTTTCAAATTAATCTTAACCGATACTTACCATCAACACATTCTTAGTTTCTAACTGCAATGGAAGAACAAATTCAGCTGAATGTTTGTAAGAACAAAGATCTAAAAATTTGTAATATCTTTTTAAAATATCAATTTAATTGTTAAGGCACCCTTTAAGGAAGCTTTTCAAGCTGATGAATATGTACAGGAAGCGATGGCCATGTTAACGGAATTAATGATATGTTATTGAGCAAAACGGATCTACATACAGGGTGGTCTGACATCACTACCCAAGCTCATATTTATGTTTCCATGGTCAACACTGCAACTACTTTGGAAATGTCTTTATGTAAAAAATTATTTATTTGCATTGTTTAAAAATCATTTTAGCTACAAAACTGTTATTGGGTTTATTTGAAAAAAACTGAAAACTGCGCTCCTTTTATAAAGACAACTATAATATGAGCTTGGGCGGTAATGCTTGAACTACTCTGTGTATCAGATTATTAGACTCTAAAAAGAACTTCAAACAACAGAATAATCAAATAAGACATTATATTAATATAATAATTTATATTTCTGTAAAAACAATGTTGCACCACCATATTCTATGATACACGAAGCAAATTTTGTGATACAATAAACAATATGCATTCTTCAAAGCATTTTTTTCCTCAAAGGCAATATATAGAGATAAGCTAGCGACAAAAAGGCAATGTACGAAAGATGCTATTAGAGGTAACTACAAGTTAAGACTAAGCTATAGTTTGGATAAACTAAACCTACGTGATGACTAGAGGAGAAGGTGGGTAAGTAGTTTATAAATACTCCAAAATAGTAGAATATTTCAAACTTTCACCTATTTGATCATTCAACAACTGTCTTCAGTTGTAAACATTTTCCTGACGATTTCCAGAATGATTTGTAACATCCCCTTCATGCCTGATTCAGAAAAATGTTCAAACTGCTGCAAGTGAAAATACTGTAAATAATTTAATACTCTTATAAAATTTTCAATTTATCACAAGACTACATTTATTACTAAAACAACTTGTTATTAAAATACTCAGTTCCGATTTGTGAATCACCGATTAATTGGACAGATATAATATACATCATTTTCACGCTTAACCATTACAGGTATTGATAATCAGCGATGATTATATCTACAATGAGGTCATGAGGTGTTATACTAACTCATTCCAAACTCTTAAAAAAATTTTCAGCACTTCCAATTACTTATGTATTATGTATATTGAAAATAAATGCTTTTTAACGCTTTTATACAAAAATTTAAAAACTGAAAGTGAGATATTAGCCTAATGGTATTTCAATACAGTCCAGACTATAGCGCTTGGATGTATAACGGCACCTATTTCACAATTTACTGTTCTTGACCTTCCGTTGATTACAAATAACGCCTCATTTGCTGGTGTCACCATGTACTGTCCAAATAATCCTAAAAGACATATCGTGATTATGAATATTCACAACAAATATCACAAAACGTTACCTGATCCCTTTATGGGTCTTACGGGATTTCCCCATTTTGCCAACTTTGGTGAAATTGCTTTGCCTACTCCAGTTATAATTTCCACTTTTCCTAAATTAAACAGTGATTAAACTGTAGATTAATGTTAAAGTAACATCTTACCCGTTAGCAAATTCAAGAATAGAATATCTTCTTTATCATTTGCACTTGCAAAGATGTCGTAACTGTGGGTGGTCTGGCTTGGGTAAAACGTTACATCAGAAACATTCAGAGTAGTTTTCACATCAAATGCAAATACAAGACCAGTTGCTAAAATAATAATATATTAATTAATTCATTAGCAGCAAAAATGGGGTAAAATATAAGAAAAAGGAAATCATAGCCTTAGTAAACTCACGTAGAACTTCCTGTACAATTAAAGTAGTTCCCTTTTCGGTTCGGTCTAAGGTAACCAACTTCCTGGAATCTGGTGATATATATGGGACACCTGGTAGATTGGGTTTACTGCCGACTACAGTATCGGTTAAATAATCAAGTGTTAACTGGCCAGTTGGTCTGCCTGTAACTGGTTCTAAACATTCCATGACGACTAAACCATCTGTTATTACAAAACGGATTAGAATGGTATTTAAACTCATAAAAATATACCAAGATTTCTAAAATCTTACTTACATAACGCGGAAAATTGTATTTGTGCTGGCACACAATTATATGGAGTGAGATCAACTGAGCGAACATATCGTAGATTGGCCAAATCCAGTTTATATAAACCTCGTTGGTTTGTATGAGTTACATAACCGTATTTAAAACTGTAATGCGATAGTTCCTAAAAGCCCAGTTTCATTAATAATTCAAGATCGATGGAATATAGAAACGTACTACCTGTTCCGCGGATGGTATGTATAACCCTTTGACCAAATCGAATTGCCCATCGATGGGTTCAGGATGAACGGTGTGGTGCTTCCGTTTTTGTCCTGCATCTCGTATTACCTTCAATTTAAATTTGATTAAATTATATTCATTTAATGTTAATTATGCAACCAACCTGTATGGTTTTAATTCCCGTATCGTTAGTAGACCTCCAATTTAGAACCCATACTTGATCCAGATGAGGGATGTAATGTAGATCGACTGGATATTTATCAGTGGAAACGACCTGCAAAATATTAGTTCATGGGTAATATTAATTCTACTGATTTGTTACTTCAGTGGTTCTCTTGGAAAACATGTAAAAACTTACATCAACAACGACCATTTGTATTTTTGATATTATAATAACACGATCTCTGTCGGGTTGTGTAGCGTAAACATATCGGTTTGCAACATTTACTGCTCTACCCCAGGTGCATTTGATGCCTTTATCGCCACATACATATTCCTGCAAAAACAAAATGTATAAAAATCAATAACCATGTATGATATTAATTTGATGTTTACGCACAAAGTGGCTCAAGAAATATATTCAATACATTGTAATTTATAAATTAGGATGAAGATGTTCAATATTAGTTTCGCATGATTTAATTGAAAATAAAAACGTATGTTCTAAGGTTGTTCGTACAATTCAGTTTAGATATATTTTTATAATAGAGCTATGTTGTTATAGTTATGTCGAATACAGAATTGTATAGCTAACGTCTGGCTTATGCAACTCCCCCTCTTAGAAATGATGAATGCTATTGTGTAAGCAAACATATGATATAAAATGATTTTGTTCCATTTGCTTTGTTCAATAGTTTTTAAACATTCGATACAATAAACGTATGTGAAAAACTATTGTTACTCTCTATAAAGGCTTGTCAAATTAAAATTAAATCTGTTCACACATTTGATCCAATAATTTAAAATATGTGAAATTAATTATTTGTATGTGAAATCCGTTTCACATATCTGAAGTTGTAATGGAATGGCCATGACTATGATTAAAAGCGAATTTTAAGAAGCTGACATTTGTTAAGCAACTGTTTTTGCCTGCTGTGAGTATTACTTAAATGTGCGATCAACTGATAAATATTTGCTAAAATATACGTAACTTTTCTCGGCTCTATAACAGCTGGAAAGAATTATAAAAAGGTTGAAGGAAATGCCGTGTGGTGGAGTGTTGACAGGGGTCAGCGGCGGTAGTCTACGTGGGGCAGTGTTGGTAGCTAGGCGTCAGCTTGCATATCTTTGGGTAGTAACTAATTAATAGAGTTTGCGAACCTACTAACTGATTGCGATGCGGGTATTCTCTGAGCTGAGGCGGGGTGCGAATTTAGTGCTACCAATTATGTGATTATATATAGGGCTGCAATCGCAATATCGGCTGATATAAGCAGTGGCGTCCTTGGCAAGGTTATGGTTTATATTCCATGAAGGTTATATGTTTTTACCTATATGTAGGTAATTGTTGGAAACAATAGTGTAGTGAATATAAGTAGCTATATGAGTAGATAATGTGTGGGGCATGATTAATCATTATTTCCCTAGCAATTATTCGGGAGGTAGTCAGGCGGTAGAGGTTACATCGAAAATGTGGCTACGTGGAATTATTGTTATTATGAATGCAATATCTATGCCAAGATGGCATCGATTAACTTTTACGTGGGGGTGTGGACAGTTCCGCGACTCCTGTGAATAGCAGAGAAACTGCCTCGACTTAGTCTAGCCTGGATCCTTCTGGAGGATTGGTGCACTAGAAGATTTGCATAATTATTAATCTATGATTACGAATGGCTACGGCCACATCAGCTAGCCGGTAGATGGGCATCCGTATTCAATCCAGGGGCAGGGGGCTGAAGAACCCCCGGTGAGTACAACTGCCCAACATTTATTGACAGATCAGTATGTTTGTGTTCTATTATTTGTTGCATGTCATCTGCCTGTCGCCGTCAGTGAGTTTTGATTGCATCCGCTGTTTGTTTACCCAGGAACTGCATAAATGAAATGCAGAAGCGCTGCAACCGTATTTAAATTTGAAAATTCAGTAGTTTTTATTTGCCCCCGTAAGGTCGACCCTAACACATTATTAAAAATTGGAATACAAACATGAATATTCATAACCTCGCCAAAAGAATTAACTTCATATACAGGGTTGAATAAAAATACGGAACAATGCAAATGTTTCTACTATGGCAATCGCAATTTCGACAAACTTTTCTACATGAGGGTTTCGATATATGGCGGATGCAATGAAGGTATTAGCGGTTTAAAAGGACTTCAGATTTAGCCGGAAATGATATAAACTTATTTAAAATGGAATACCCTGTATATTTTGAAATATGTCGATAGAACTCGTTACAGCGCCTTCAGTGATATAAGCATATTCAATAATTCAATAATTAATAAAGATATTGAACAGTAGTATTTCGTAATAGTTATCTAGTATAACGCAAACTGAAGATATGCCCGAAACATTAAGAATGACAGTTAGAGATGTAGTGTACAGAATGTACGTTGAAAAAGTAATTGTATATTTTACTCATACTGTTTACGCCTGTTTTACATTTATCATTTTCAAGAATACATTCCAGTAACTGTAGTTACGTTTTAATGGCTGTATAACAAAAATGCTATTAACTTATCTTCAACCTCTTAATACCAATTTGCACAAACCCAAACAAACCCGGATATCTACAGGACTATTTCCCAACAAAAACAAAGATTCCCAAAGTGTATAAAATAAATTTCAGCAATAAACAAGAAGGTAACTTTGAAAAATAAAATATTGACATATAAACCTCCAAAACATTTTAAATACTGCTGGAAACAGAAATTAGTAGTGACCTTTGGATGCAAAAGCGCAACATTTTTCAAGTATCTCTGTTTCTTTCTACAAAACGTGTCAGTCGACAGAACACGTCACACGTACAGTGTTGGTCTTGTTTCGTTCGCAGATGTTACTACGACATACGTCTTTGTCGGAAATATGAATCCGCGAGCAAGTAACGAAGGTAGAAATGAGTTCAGTTTGTGCTGTGCATATAAAGCGCTAATGCGAAACTGAAAAATGCTCATCGTAAGAACTATAGCTCATGAAAATAGAAGAATGTGGAAAGTGTAAACAGTTTTGTAAAGTCATATTTGCTTGATTTGTGTTGTGTTGGTGTTCGATTAACAGGTCAAAAGTATTTAAAAACTTTTAGAAAATCAAATTGTTCCTGTTCTTCGAAAAGAACTAATAATGTTTGATTTATTTAGGACGAGTACCTCCCCCTATTACTCTCTAAATGTTGGACAATTTGTAAACTAAATTAAATACGAGGAGAAAGCGCAGAGTTTTTATTGAACGACCGGTTAGTTCTCCAGACCCGAAGCCATTAATTTCTTTGTTTCTGAACGTTTAAATGCTGAGTTTATACCGAACGAGCAAATAATTTGAAACAATTGATATTCACTGAACTTGCAAAAAAGTGTTCTATCGATCTATCAAAAAATATACAGGGTATTCCATTTAAATAAAAAAAGTCGATACCATTTTCGGCTACACCGGAAATCTGCCATATATCGAACCCTTCATCTAGAAAATTGTTTCAACATTGCGTTTGCCGTATTTGAGATATTTGTATTGTTCCCTACTTTTGCCCAACCCTATAAAAATAAAGAATTCTTAATGGCTCTATGACATTTCGCCGAATGTCAAAAATGCCGACGAGGCCCTTAATGTCGACGGCCCAGTGGTAAACGACGCCACAGAGATTGATACCTTAACGTCGCAATCGAGAATGGCCGAACCTTGGGGGTTCATTAATATTACTGTTTCGTAATCGACACTTTACTGAATCCGACTAAAAACGCCGACCGTGTCTAAAATGCCGAATTGTCGCAAAGGATACTTTGCCGAGTCCGGCCAAAACGCCAAAACGGTCATGATCTCGTTTTGATGTTTTGGCCTGAGTCGGAAAAATATCTCCTTCGCGCACACAGTCAGCGTTTCGGTCATGATTTCGTTTCGGCATTTTGGTCGGAGTCGGCAAAGAGTCCCTTACGACAATTTGATGTTTTTGACATTGTCAGCGTTTTAGTCATTATTTCGTTTCGGAGTTTTGGTAGGATTCGTCAGATTGGCATTTACAAAGCAGTAATATTAATGGACAAGCAAGGTTTGCCAGTTGTCGATTTCGACACTGAGTTATCAATCTCTGTGGCGTCGTTTAACACTGTTCGGCGTTTTGGCCTTAGTCGGCGAAATGGTTTTCAAACAGCAGTCGGCATTACGGGCTTCGTTGGCGTTTTGAACATCTGAAATATAGACTCGGTGATTTGGGCATTCGACGAATTGTCCTGGCTCCTTCTTGATATACAAATTTGTTTTATAATTTATATATTTAAATGAATTTAATTCTAAGAAAGCTTCTCATTATACTGTAAAATTGCAAAACACATACCTATTATTAAATATGCATCGACACTACGTAAGTGGTGCAAATGAGGATCAAACAAAAAACGATGATGACAATAGTATTAAATAATCCAGTTTAATGGCTAAGAGGAAATTATACAGATAGGAAGAAGATTTGTAATATACTGACACACATACAAATACAATTCACAAGATTGGAATATGTGGCTTAACACATATAATGTTCTGGTTCTGTGATCCCTCACAAAATGTTACATAAGATCCTCCCCTATATACCCTCAAACGTTACATGGTCACGTCTATGGTACATAATATACGATATTTTTAAACACATAACTTGATAAAAAATATATAGAGAGTTTTGTTAAAACTGAAGTATTACGAAAAACCTTTTCCAAATCGTAGTTACTGATACTAGCAAAATGACAAAGAAATACTAGGGATGTGAAAGTTTGCAATTTGTTTAGTATGATTTTTGTTATTTCTCCATAAATCCAATATTATGCTGTTTATGGGTTCGTTTGTTTCATAATACCGAATAAAATATTCAAACTACACTCTTATGAAACATTTAAGCATCACTGAAACAGCGGTAACCGTGGAATTTTTATTATTTTCGCTTTTATTAGATACTAAATTTTCCAAAGCAAAAGAACACGCAGTTATGGTGGAGAACAAAAGGAGCTGTAAACAAAGCAGCAACTTATGTTTTATAGACGCGATTAATTCGGCGAAGCATTACAGTTTTATTAAGGTACCCGTAATATATTTATTACAAGTCAAATTATCTACCGTTAAACAATGACATTTGTTTTAATGATTTAAATGTTAATTTAGTATTCATCAAACCTGTTATAGAGATTTGGTTATTGCTACTTAAAAAGACGAGGAGGCGTTATTTCGTTAAAGAGAGATTGTAAGGAAATAGGCTCATTCACCGCTTGCTGATTAAGTATAAAAATAATAATAAAAGTATCAAACTCGTAAATACCTTTTGGCGTGAAAATTTATTTGAAAAAATGCAATACGCTATAATATTTTTAAATTACGCGCACTTATATGGGATGCGGAATTACGTCATTGGAGTTCCTCATTGGCAAATACTCGTAGCTTCAGCCAATCGAAAAATTGCTTCTCTCCCCCCTCCCCCACACACATACATAACTTTACATTATTTCAGAACTTGAAGTTGAGGGAATCCTAAACCGGCCTGGAAACTCACAATCTAGGCAAATTCGTAGGTAGCTGATCATGCCTTTTTATTACAAAAATTAACTAACTTTACAGTAAAATGATTTCATTAAATTAAGTCCATATATACAATGTATCTCTAAATATGATGCTCCTGCTTTTGGAATTTGATTCAGGAGACTGAAACAAATCGAAAATTGTTAATGGCAATTTTACCGATTGTTCTTCGTTAATCGAGTTATTGATAAAAAAGTAAAAAATAAGTTTTATCGCACAGTCGCTCCAATTAGTTGTGTAGCATAATTCAACTAGGTGGCTAAGACAATGTTAAATATTTATGATATTTATGAATTTTCTGATAAGTTTTTTTTACTTTATTACAATATTGGGTATGTTGACTCTTCTTCTTCTTCTTCTTTTTCTTAATCCTATGCCTTTTACCGTAAGGTGTAAGGCGTGTGTAGTATATTCTTGTGTTCTGTTTCTGCATATTTCTCTTAATTTTTTTCTGTATTGTGTGTTTTGTTTAATTCCTTCCCATGTTAATTCTTTTTTTCTCAACCTTTTCTCTTATTCCATCATTCCATGTTTTTCTCGGTCTACCCTTTCTATTTTGTCCTTGCAGTTTTGCTTCATATATTTTTCTTGTACGTCTATCTTCTTTCATACAGTATATATGTCCAAACCATCTTAGTTGTCCCTCTACGATTTTGTCATATATAGGTGTTATCTTGATTTCTTATCTATGTATCGCATTTCTTATTCTGCGCCTTCCTGTTGTATTCTCAGTTTTTCTCAGGAACCTCTTTTTTATAGCATTTATTCTTGATTTGCGTTTGTCCGTGATCGTCCATGATTCACTCCCATATAATATTGACGGTCTAACTACTTTTTTTACTACTTCCGTTTTTTTAAGTTTTTTGGCATTTCTCTTTTTCCTAGGAATGTTGATTTCCTTATATTGTATATTCCTTCTATTTTCCTATCCTTTAATTTATTTTTATCTATCTTTCCATTTTGTTCGATTATTGATCCCAGATATTTGAAACTAGTCACTTGCTCTATTTTGTGTCCGTTCAGTGTATATTGTGTATTTTATTTCTGTTTGATATTATCATACTTTTCGTTTTGTCTATGCTTATTTCCATGTTGATCTTTTGTAGTTCCTGCTTCAGTACGTCTAAATTGTGTTGTAGTTTTATTTCTGATTCAGCCATATCATCCACTAACAGTAATTCCGCCACGTAAATTTCTTCCATCTTCCAGTATCCTTTTTTACTTTTTTTATTCTTTTCTTTGCTTCTTTAACTACTTCATCTAACACAATTGTAAATAGTAGTGGGCTGAGTACACTCCTTGTTTGATTCCTATTTCTGTTCTGAATTCTTTTGATTCTTCGTTGTTTGCTCTTACTATGTTTAGGTATATAATTTTTATACATCGCTTGTTATCGCTGTATTTTTGTTCTAATGCTTTCCATATATCTTCTCTTCTTATTTTATCGAATGCCTTTACTGAATCAATATAGCATACATATATTTCATTATTTTTATTTATTATTTTCTCACTAACTTGTGTTAGCATTAATAATGGGTCTTGAGTACTCCTTCCACATCCACATTGGGTGTCTTCTATTGTGTTTCCAATTTTGTCACTTACTTTTTTCTCTATTGTTCTTGCCAATAGCTTGTCTGGGATGCTTCATAATGTTATCTCTATAGTTGCTACAGTTTCGTTTGTCTCCATTTTAGTGGATCAGTAGATTTATTCCTATATTCCAGTTTTGCGAGTTAAATATTTCTCTTAGTTTCTTTACTCCTTCTTCTCCCAAATATTGTATCATTTGCGGCGTACTATCATCTTTGCCTGGAGCTTTGCCTATTTCTATATTTTTTATTGCTTCTAGCACTTCTACTTGGCTAATTTCTTCCATTTCTTGCCTGATGTTACTATCATCTGTTGTTCTTACATTTTTCTCCGTTAGTTCTTTAAAGTGTTGTCTCCATCTCTCCATTATTTCATTTTCATCTATAATTATTTTTTCCTCTTTGTCTTTTATGTTTACCATATTATATTCTTTCTTTTTCCTAAGTTCCTTTAGTGTATCGTAGAATAGATTTTCATTTTCTTATAATTCTTTGTCATTTTCTGTCCAAATTTTTTCCATGATTTCTTTAGTTTTCTTTACTTCTATTGTTACCTCTTTTCTTTTTTCCTTATATTTTCTTCTGGCCGCTTTTTATGAAGGTATATTTCCCATGCTTCTTTCTTCTCTTTTATTTTTCGTTTCAGATCTTCCGTCCACCATTCCGTTTTTTTTTATTTTTGTATTTGATATTTTTGATATTCCGCAAAATTCTTTTGCAGTCTCTAAGACAGTTTCTTAGAATTTATTTCATTTTGCTTCTATTCCTATTTCTTCTCTTTGTTCTTTGAATCTCCTATCTGTACTCTCTTGATATTTTTTCTTATATTCCTGTTCTCTTTGTTTATAGCTTTTTATTTTTTCTTTTACTATT